>JABSTQ010004045.1:0-170043 GCA_013358835.2 Ixodes persulcatus
CTTACCCACATTCGTGCAAAAGGGCTTGCTTCTGCCCTACTCTACCGTCGCCGTAATAGCAAGCCAAATTATTTTATACGTTACAAACGCTTCGGCGCAGCCGCTCATATTACCTCGAGGAGCTGGTATTGCAACCATCCGCACGTTCGACCATGATAGCCTCGCCATTTTGGCTCAAGACACGTGCCATCTCCACTCGCAGAAAATTCCTCAAACCCAGTGCTCCACCAAACATACAACGCTGATGATCGACAGCAGCTTAACACCAAACCAAAGGCAAGCTCTTTCCAGTCTTCTGGAAGCTTATAGCGACCTATTTCACTTCAACCGGTCGACACTCCCACAGATATCTGTGGTGCACCATCAGATTGAAACAGGAAACGCAAGTCCCCTTAAGAGCCGCCCGTATCGTATTTCACCTGCGGAACGTAAAGTGATTCGAGACAATGTGACTGATATGCTGAAAAACAATGTTATACAGCCGTCATCCAGCCCTTGGTCCTCCTCCGTGGTTCTCGTAAAGAAAAAAGACGGTTCGTGGCGTTTTTGCGTTGATTACCGGCGTCTAAACAGGGTAACTAAAAAAGACGTATATCCGCTCCCCCGTATCGACGACATGCTCGACGCACTTCAAGGGTCTTCGTTCTTTTCATCTGTTGACCTCCGTAGCGGCTACTGGCAAATCCCGGTTGCCAACGCGGACAAACCGAAAACTTTATTTGTCACCCCGGACGGTCTCTTCCAGTTTAATGTCATGGCTTTTGGCCTGTGTAACGCTCCCGCGACGTTCGAGTGGATGATGGACAGTGTTCTACGCGGTTTAACGTGGAACATATGTCTCTGCTACCTCGACGATGTTATTGTATTCTCCTCAACCTTTGAAGATCATCTACATCGGCTCCAGCAAGTTATGGACTGCTTTCGCTCCGCTAATTTGCAGCTGAACTCAAAAAAGTGTACGTTCGGTGCTCGGGAAATTCGGATTCTGGGTCACCTAGTCAGCTCGGAAGGCATCCGCCCAGATCCGACCAAAGTCCAAGCTGTCTCTGACTTCCCGAATCCCAGAACCACAAAAGACATCCGGGCTTTTCTTGGACTCTGTACATACTTCCGGAAATTCATCCCTCGTTTCTCGGATCTCGCCGAACCGCCAAACAAACTGCTTCGAAATAACACTACATTCCAATGGGGACCCTCCCAGGCCATGGCATTCCTATCTCTTAAACGTGCACTCATCTCCGTCCCAATACTTGGCCACTTCGTACCGGGAGCTGACACGGAAATCCGAACGGATGCCAGTGGACATGGCATCGGGGCTGTTCTGGCACAAAATGTCAATAGTCGCCCACGCGTCATAGCATACGCTAGTCGAACTCTAACTAAGTGTGAGACAAATTACAGTATTACAGAGCGTGAATGTCTAGCACTAATATGGGCGATATCGAAATTCAGACCATATCTTTATGGTACCCATTTTAAAATTGTCACAGACCACCACGCCCTATGCTGGCTTGCCAGCCTTAAAAATCCATCTGGCCACCTTGGACGTTGGTCGCTGAAAATTCAAGACTACGACTTTAGCGTTGTTTTCAAGTCAGGAAAGCGTCATCTCGATGCCGATGCGCTGTCCCGATGTCCTCTGCCCACTGACATTTCACATCACGCTCAAAGCGACCACGATTCTTCCATCGCTCTGTTAGATACCGTTGACATCGCAGCTGCTCAAGCGTCCGATCAGAAT
Source organism: Ixodes persulcatus (assembly GCA_013358835.2). NCBI lineage: Eukaryota > Metazoa > Arthropoda > Arachnida > Ixodida > Ixodidae > Ixodes > Ixodes persulcatus. The sequence goes on from JABSTQ010004045.1 coordinate 1,742, forward strand.
ATCCGGCCACTAATCCAATGCTTGATGGGGCTTCCTGGATCTCTCACGCGGCACACTCAACAGCGGGCTCGTCTCTTCACTCTTCGTGATGGTGTCCTCTATAGACGGAACTACGAGCCACATGGAAGACCCTGGCTGCTCGTTGTTCCTCGGACCCTCCAAAAAGACATCATCCAAGCACACCACGATGACCCTACCGCTGGACATCTTGGTTTCGCAAAGACATATTTCCGCGTCCGTTCAAACTACTTCTGGAACGGCATGTATCGCACCATCAACAAGTACATTCGCACGTGTCACCAATGTCAGCTTCACAAGACCCGAACCACCCAGTCATCCGGCCCTTTGCATTCCATAACACCGCCTCATCGACCCTTCCAAACAATCGGAATCGATTTCCTTGGCCCATTTCCTTCGTCTACAAACAACAACCGGTGGATAATTGTCGCCGTAGACTATCTCACCAGATACGCCGAAACAGCCTGTGTTCCAACCGCCACAGCCCAAGAAGTGGCAACTTTATTTTTGCAAAACATTCTCCTCCGGCATGGTGCACCCCAGGTCATAATAAGCGATCGGGGCACTCCTTTTATAGCTAAGCTCCTCGATGATCTTTTGCGTCTGGCTAACACAACTCATAAATTGACCAGCGCTTATCATCCCCAAACCAATGGACTAACAGAACGCCTCAACCGCACGTTATCAGAGATGATGTCGATGTACGTCGCGGAAAATCATACAAACTGGGACGCTATTGTCCCATATGTTACCTTCGCTTATAACACCGCACGTCAGTCAACGACAGGCTTCTCACCGTATTACTTGTTATTCGCCCGTGAACCACTTACAACTCTTGATTCTATTTTATCTTCCGTCTATGAACCTCACACGTCGTATCCTTCAGAGGTCATCTGCCGCGCGGAGGATACTCGACAACTTGCGCGTTTTCAAACTCTACGATCCCAGCAGCAACAACAGCTCCGTTACGCACAGACGCATGGCGAAGCATCCTACAACGTTGGTGACGAAGTCCTTCTCGCCACCCCACTCCGTAAGCCTGGTAAATGTGAAAAACTGCTCCAGAAATACACTGGCCCGTTTCGCATTCTCCGCCGTCTCTCTTCTACAAGCTACGAAGTGGAACCAGTCGCACCACCTAGAGATCACCGCACGAAGTCACGTGACATTGTCCATGTTTCCCGCATGAAGCCTTTCCACCCACCCCACGACTGAAGACACCAAGGCCGGTGGACCGGCCCTTTACCCGCCCGGGGGAAGTGTTAGGGAGAAGAAGACGAAGCTGAAAAAGGAGGGCCAAGCTGCGCGCGCTTTCAGCTGGTGCACAACGATCTTGTCGCTTGAACACCTCTATCCAGTCCTCATTAAATCACCCTTTTAACTTCCTCACAATATATATATATATATATATATATATATATATATATATATATATATATATATATATATATATATATATATATATATATACAGGGTGTTTCAGAGAACGCAGGCCAAATCGCTCCTGCGAAAACTACTCATCGCAACGAGAAAAGGCTTGCGGCGTTTTAGTCCTGGTCCAGGGGCCTATTCAGGAAAATTATTAAAGTCCGGGGTAATTAAGTTATTAATTATTATTGCGTAATTAACTTTTTTAATTTTGTGTTTAAGGGCATGGTTTAAATTAGAAAATTGCTGAGCATCGTCGAAAAACACTAAATCAACAAATTGCAGAACGATAGAATTGGTACGCGAAGCATTTTACGGCTCTCTGAAAAACCGCCCCCGTAAAATGCTTCGCGTGCCTTCTATCGTTCTGCAATTTGTTGATTTAGTGTTTTTTGATGATGCTCAGCATTTTTTTACTTTAAACAATGCCCTTAAACCAAATATTAAAAAAGTTAATTACGCAAAAATAATTAACAACTTAATTATCCCGGACTTTAATAATTTTCCTAAATAGGCCCCTGGCCCAGGACCAAAACGCCACAAGCCTTTTTTCGTTGCGATGAGTAGTTTTCGCAGGAGCGGTTTTGCCTGCGTTCTCTGAAACACCCTGTATATTGTTATGGAGTCGCCGACGCGCCGACGCTAGCGAGCTCCAAAGTCCAAAGCGACCGAGCGAGAACAACCGTTCGCACGCAGCTCGAGATATAAACATCCGTTCCCCCGCTTCGCGCGTAACCTGAGTGCCCCGTACCAGAGGCGCCTTTCTTTTATTTCGTTTTATATCTAATAAACGAGACGTCAGTCTTCAGCCTGACTCCGGCACGAAAGGTTGTCTGTGTGTTCTCTTCGCTAAAGAACGTAAAACGAAACATGGTGTCAGAAGTGGGATCGCTCCGCGAGTCTACTAATAATTAGTAAAGCGCAGGATCGACTACAAACGAAGGAATAATGGACAAGCCCTCAACTTCTGCCGACAACGGTGCTACCGAACAAACGGTAACGGCAACTTTTCGTATCTCGCCACCCGAAGCCTTCAGCTTGTGGGGGCCACTGGTTTCCCTCCCCCTAGAAGGCGTAAGCCGCGGACGTTCCAGGCGAAGCCGTCTGACTTCGAGCCTGGTCGCTCCGTATCGTGTCGGAGAGTGCGCCACCTTGCTGGCCTACTCTCTCGCACTCCTCCGCGCATCTCCCGTTTCGGGCGGAACAGCGAGATCGCGCAAGGAGAGAGAGTCGGGCCTGCCCTCCGAGTGGACGGCCGTGTGGTCGGAGAGTCCTGGATTGGACTCCGGGCAACGGGTCGAGTCGCGGCGCGAGCTCGTCCGACCGGCGATGACTCCACGCTAGGGATTCCCCTGGCTCTGGCAGTCGGCGTCCGCACTACCTGTGGACGTCCGGCTGCCGAGAGCCCTGGCCACGAACTCCTGCGACGACGGGTAGCGGCGTGAGCTCGTCCGACCGGCGATGACTCCGCTCGCAATTACCCCTTTGGCTCTCAGGTCGGCGGGCGCTGCGGGCACACTGTGTCCATGGCTCGCTTGACCACAGTGTCTTGTTGGGGACCCCTGGTACTCAATAAACGCTGTTGAATACCGGGATCATCGTTGTTGGCATGGCGTTTGGCCGAACCCGGCGCGGCGACCGCCCTAGCTGGTAGGCGTCGGCCGCGCGGTGGGACGGGCAGCGGATTTCCCCTTTGAGCACCGGTGCCCAGACGTAAAGGTGCGTAATCCTCCCATTTTGTGGAAAATAAAGGAGGGAGGATTACGCACCTTTACGTCTGGGGACCGGTGCTCAAAGGGGAAATCCGCTGCCCGTCCCACCGCGCGGCCGACGCCTACCAGCTAGGGCGGTCGCCGCGCCGGGTTCGGCCAAACGCCATGCCAACAACGATGATCCCGGTATTCAACAGCGTTTATTGAGTACCAGGGGTCCCCAACAAGACACTGTGGTCAAGCGAGCCATGGACACAGTGTGCCCGCAGCGCCCGCCGACCTGAGAGCCAAAGGGGTAATTGCGAGCGGAGTCATCGCCGGTCGGACGAGCTCACGCCGCTACCCGTCGTCGCAGGAGTTCGTGGCCAGGGCTCTCGGCAGCCGGACGTCCACAGGTAGTGCGGACGCCGACTGCCAGAGCCAGGGGAATCCCTAGCGTGGAGTCATCGCCGGTCGGACGAGCTCGCGCCGCGACTCGACCCGTTGCCCGGAGTCCAATCCAGGACTCTCCGACCACACGGCCGTCCACTCGGAGGGCAGGCCCGACTCTCTCTCCTTGCGCGATCTCGCTGTTCCGCCCGAAACGGGAGACGCGCGGAGGAGTGCGAGAGAGTAGGCCAGCAAGGTGGCGCACTCTCCGACACGATACGGAGCGACCAGGCTCGAAGTCAGACGGCTTCGCCTGGAACGTCCGCGGCTTACGCCTTCTAGGGGGAGGGAAACCAGTGGCCCCCACAATCCCCCCCTCCTTAAAACATTTGGCACCCCTTTCAGAGAAAGGAGCGCCGGCTCTCAAACCCCCAAAATACAAGGCCTGCGCGCTGACAGCACGGGTGCCAGTCGCGCTTACAAATAAAAAAACTTGAATTGGGGGCCTCGGCAGTCCCCGGAACTGCTGCCGTAAATGTTCAACATACCGGAGTTCACGACGCACAGGTGGGGCGATGCACTCCGGATGTCGTCGAATGAAGCCGTGCAAAGTTCCTCGATGTCGAATGATCAGTTCTTCCGCAACACGGAGCACCACTCACTGGGAACGCTGATGCTCAGCGGTGCTGCTCGGCGGTGCTGCTCAGCGGTGCTGCTCGGCTTACGCTGCACGTCGTCGACTCGTCGTGGGCCGACCTCCGTCGAAACGAACACGGTGACGCGCGTAGAAGTCCGCCCATGGTCACTCTCAAGGTGGGTGAGGGAGACCATCGGCAAGGGGAACGTTGGCCACCGAAGTCGAAGGCGCACCTCGGGGCCGGCAGCAGGTGACGTCCGTGACCAGGCCCGTATCAGGAAGCCTGGTTCAGCTGGGCGCCTCGGTGAGGCCCGACGACTGAAGAAGGACAGCGGCCATCTTGCCTCGGCCGGAAGTCAGGCCTCCCTGTCCGCTGCTCCTGGCCGCCGTCGGGTGCGCAAACTCCCAGCAGCGTCAGCGATGACGCACATCCGGCAGGTCCCGCCCAGCCGCTCGGCGTGTCCCCCGCCGTCTCACGTAGTGGGGGATGGCAGGGAAGAGGGGGGCACGAGCGTCTTCCTGAATGACGGAAAGGAGAGCCCACGCAGCACCCCGCAAACATCTCTTCGCCCTCTCCAGACCCGCAGTATGGCAAGGTCGAAGGGAGAGATCATTGTTCTCGGGCGACATACTGCCACCGAGGGAAAGCAATGGTCCCCGAAAACAGGTTTTGGCTGAGTCCTCATAGTATCTGGACTCGGCTGCCTGCGTACATTAACCGGCCTACCGAAGGGTGGGAGGCTCAAGTTGGAAGGCAGGCCACTCGGTGCTACTAACAGAAGTAGAGGGCACCCTGCGTACGCAAATTGAAGTCGCCGGGAACTGAGCCGGCGACTCTCCGCTGCCAGCGGTGGCTGCACCAGGAGCCGGGCCGGGGACTGCGAAAACAACTAACTCCGTAGAGTCTTCGAGCTGCACGCATCCCTAGCGAAGCGCACGGAACGGGGTAGCTAAAAAGCCGCCCCATCTCTAGTGCGTCATGCCACTCTTATAACGCAAAGGCGTTACTCTCGGAAATCAGCAGAAGCTCAAAGGTATCAGCAAAACAAATCTATCCCGAAGAAAACCCTCGCGCCAACCACAATAAAAGTGGCGTACAGCGCGCGCGCCCACAGTATGAAAACTGCTTCTGGACGCCTGCGGATGCGTGGCCTACGGCTCCCGGAGCCCGTCGGTAGCATTACGAGCTACTTGGCGACGTTAATGGCAGACGCACCGCCCGACTCTCCCGGAGAGTCCGACAACTCAGTGTCAAAGAAACGCGCATATTTACAAACCCAGATTGTCCCGCTGACCCGTAAGAAGCTCTTCGCTGCAACAACATTCGTCGCGAGGCCCACAGGGGTCGACGCAACGCGATTTCCGTGGCACGAAGGCTCTGAGGACGCCGCCACAGGCGACAACCCTCTAACTAGGTGGGGGTTGGCAGCGGAGTCGGCAACGGTCAGGCAGTGGGGGACTGTTGCTAGCGACGCCCATCACCAGATGCGACAGGTACGATAAAGCGTCTCCTGTGGCAAGACACGAAAAGAGAATGAACAAATCGTGACTCACTCAGGTTTCCGGGCTGGCTCTTGGACGTGGTTCCCAAATCCGGGCACCGATGGGATTCGCATCATGGCGGCACACAAAGGGAGCCGGCCTCCCCAAGGGAGGCTCCGCCATCTTGGCATGGCGCGGCGGAGCAGTGCCACGACAACAATAGGTGCCATGGCCCCACGTTGGGCGCCATTTTGTGGAAAATAAAGGAGGGAGGATTACGCACCTTTACGTCTGGGGACCGGTGCTCAAAGGGGAAATCCGCTGCCCGTCCCACCGCGCGGCCGACGCCTACCAGCTAGGGCGGTCGCCGCGCCGGGTTCGGCCAAACGCCATGCCAACAACGATGATCCCGGTATTCAACAGCGTTTATTGAGTACCAGGGGTCCCCAACAAGACACTGTGGTCAAGCGAGCCATGGACACAGTGTGCCCGCAGCGCCCGCCGACCTGAGAGCCAAAGGGGTAATTGCGAGCGGAGTCATCGCCGGTCGGACGAGCTCACGCCGCTACCCGTCGTCGCAGGAGTTCGTGGCCAGGGCTCTCGGCAGCCGGACGTCCACAGGTAGTGCGGACGCCGACTGCCAGAGCCAGGGGAATCCCTAGCGTGGAGTCATCGCCGGTCGGACGAGCTCGCGCCGCGACTCGACCCGTTGCCCGGAGTCCAATCCAGGACTCTCCGACCACACGGCCGTCCACTCGGAGGGCAGGCCCGACTCTCTCTCCTTGCGCGATCTCGCTGTTCCGCCCGAAACGGGAGACGCGCGGAGGAGTGCGAGAGAGTAGGCCAGCAAGGTGGCGCACTCTCCGACACGATACGGAGCGACCAGGCTCGAAGTCAGACGGCTTCGCCTGGAACGTCCGCGGCTTACGCCTTCTAGGGGGAGGGAAACCAGTGGCCCCCACAATCTTTACAACACCTAACGAATGGCCGGCGTGGAAGAAGAGATTCAAGCGTTTCCACAGTGCATCAGGACTGGCATCTCAAACACCATCACACCAAGTCGACGCTCTCATTTACATCATGGGACCACAAGCGGAAGACGTCTTACAGACCTTCAAGCTGTCCGACACCGAGGCTCAAGACTTCGACAAGGTGATGGAGAACTTCGAACGTTACTTCATTCCTCGTCGAAACGTGGTGTATGAGAGAGCCATGTTCAACACAAGATCGCAACTAGAGACAGAAACCGTCGAGGAGTACGTCACTGCTCTCCATGGATTAGCCACTACGTGCAACTATGGACCACTGACGGAAGAATTGATCCGCGACAGGCTGATTGTTGGTCTTCGGGACAGCAGGTCTTCGGAAAAACTTCAACTGGATCCTGATCTGGACCTACAGAAGGCCATCGCTGCTGCGCGACAATCGGAAGTGATTAAGAAGCAACAAGTGGAACTCCGACCGACAAAAGAAAAGGATGCCAACGTTGACCGTATAGCAGCCAAAAATGGAACAGCATCAGGACCTGCTCAGCGAGGAACTGAACGTTCAAATGTTCGAACTCCTACTAAGAAGACCGCGACACCCAAACCAAAAGGAAAACGTTGCCGTTGGTGTGGTCGAGAAGCTCACCCGAGGAGCGTGTGTCCGGCGAAGAACGCAGGCTGCAACAGGTGTAAGAAAAAGGGACATTTTGCAACAGTCTGCAAATCTTCAACTACCGTGAACTCCCTCGTACACGAACAAGGATTCGTAGGAGCTGCAGCTTCTCCTCAAACAGCAAAATGGGACATCGAGATACTCGTCGACAAAACTCCTGTTGTTTTTCGAATAGACACTGGAGCAGATGAAACGGTGTTACCAGCTGCCATCTTTCAAAAGGTCTTCGCAAAGTGCCACAAGCTCTCCGAGCCCCAACGCCGACTTCATGGTCCGGACGGACGACCCCTTAAAGTCATGGGATCAGCTTGGATGAAGCTCAACTGCCGTGGGCAACAAGCACTCGAAGAAGTTTACATCGTGCAAGGACTTCGCAAGCCTCTCTTGGGTAAGCCAGCTATCGAAAAGTTTCGGCTTGGCCCTCAAATCTGCATGACTGCGAACAAAGCTTGCGAACCGAAGAAAGAGTTCTCTCACCTGTTTCAAGGACTGGGATCTCTCGAAGGTGCTCACGTTCTCAAGCTGAAACCTAAAGCGACGCCATTTGCTATCGCATCACCGAGAAGAGTACCGCTTTCGCTGTATCGTGAAACGCAGAAAGAGCTAGAAAGTATGCATTCGCAAGGTGTCATCTCTCCAGTAGAAGAACCTACTGAATGGTGCGCGCCGATGGTCATCGTCCCCAAACCGTCTGGCAAAATTCTCATTTGTGTTGATCTCACACAACTGAACAAGCACATTCAACGCGAATATCACCCCATTCCATCAGTGGAGCACACGCTGGGAAGGCTAGCGGGAGCCAAGATCTTCTCAAAGCTGGACGCGAATTCTGGGTTCTGGCAAATCCCTTTAGACGAGAAGTCACGACTCCTGACGACATTCATCACTCCGTTTGGAAGATTTTGTTTTAATCGCCTACCATTCGGAATGACGTCAGCTCCGGAACACTTCCAGAGACGTATTACACAACTTCTCCAAGGAATGGAAGGCGTACTTTGCCACATGAACGATATCTTGATATGGGCGTCATCGTCCGAGCAGCATGAGCAACGTCTGCGAGAAGTCCTCAGGCGACTCTCATCAGCAGGACTCACTCTCAATGAGGATAAATGCGTCTTTCGAGTGACAAGTATCAAGTTCTTAGGTCATCAAGTAGACAGAGATGGTGTCCGTCCAGACGAGACAATCGTCAACGCAGTGAAACAGATGCCCATACCGACTTCAAAGCAAGAAGTCAAGCGCATCATGGGTATGGCGACATACCTAGGACGATTCGTGCCACACCTGTCTGACCTACTGCATCCACTATCCTCACTGCTGAGTTCCAAAGTGGACTTCGTGTGCGAACATCCTCAGCAGAAAGCCTTCACAAAGTGGAAGGAAATGCTCTCAACCTGCCCCGTTCTCGAAATTTACGACGCCAACAAACGATCGATTGTATCGGCAGATGCGTCATCCTACGGCCTGGGAGCAGTGCTGCGTCAAGAGCAGGAGGATGGATCATATCGTGTCATCGCCTATGCGTCCAGAACACTCACAGAAACAGAGAAGAGGTACGCCCAAATCGAAAAAGAAGGTTTGGCACTCGCGTGGGCATGCGGAAAATTCCGAGATTACATCGTGGGAACGCACTTTGTACTGGAAACCGACCACAAACCTCTAATTTCTCTGTTTGGATCAAAGTCATTGGACGACCTAACCGCACATCTTCAGAGACTGCGCATGCGTCTAATGCGCTACTCATTCGAAGTTGTCCACGTTCCGGGCAAGGAACTTCAAGCAGCTGACTCGTTGTCAAGAAGCCCTCTTCCACAGCGGCAAGGCAAAGAGATGCAAGAAGAAATCGATTGCTTCATTCGACACATAGAGACGTCACTACCCGCAACGCAAACGAGTCTCCAATGGATAACGGCAGAACAGAAAAAAGACCATGTTTGCCAAAGACTCGCCAGCTACAGCCATAAAGGTTGGCCAAATCGTCGAGATCTCGGAACAGACCTCAAAGAGTACTACGAGTACCGTCATCACATTGCCGTGCAAAACAGCCTTCTCATGAATGGTTCTAGAATAGTGGTACCAGAATCCTGCCGTACACATGTCCTGCAACAACTTCATGAAGGACACATGGGCATAGGAAAATGCAAAGCACGGGCAAATGTATCAGTGTGGTGGCCGAGGATAAACGATCATATCGAGCGCCTGGTCAAGAACTGCGAAAAGTGCATTAAAACTGGCCAGAACCGAAAGCTTCCCCTCATCCCGTCAGAGTTTCCTAGTCGACCGTGGGAGAGAGTGGCGATGGACCTCTTCTTCATTCACGGAAAATGGTGGCTGGTCGTCGTCGACTACTACTCTCGCTACCCCGAAATCGCCCGACTAGAAAGCCTCACAGCAGCGTGCGTAATAATGCACTGCAAATCGATATTTGCGAGGCATGGCATCCCAGAAGTAGTGGTGTCTGATAATGGTCCTCAGTTCGCGGGAACCACGGGTTCAGCATTCACAAAGTTTTCACAGACCTACGGATTTAAGCACATCACATCAAGCCCTCGCTACGCGCAGAGCAATGGCATGGCGGAGGCCGCGGTGAAGATCATAAAGAGATCACTCAGCAAAACAGAAGATCCGTACGAGACACTCATGATCTACCGTTCAACGCCTCTGCCCAACGGATACAGTCCGACAGAACTTCTCATGGGGACAAGGATGCGTACAACCGTACCGATCGCCACTCAGCTCCTGGAACCAAAGCTACCCGACCAAAAAAAACTGCGTCACTATGAGCAAGAAAACCGGAACCGACAAAAGCAATACTTCGGCTGGCGACACGGAGTGCGTCAACTAGATCCACTCGGCTCTGGAGAGCGAGTTTGGGTCATTGATCTAAAGCGAACCGGAGTTGTTCAGAACAAGGCCCATACACCACGATCTTACTGGATAACGTCCGAGGGTCAAGAGATCCGAAGAAATCGCACGCATTTAATTCCTTTTCCCGATCAACAAGATAAACAATGCATCGAAGAGTTCCCCGAAACAACCACGAGGCCCGAGGAAACGTGCGCCGACACCTCTCACAAACATTCTCGGCACGGCCGATGTATAAAAGAGCCAGACCGTTTCGGCACTTCTTCGAAGCTCCCTTAGAAAGAGGGATGTTATGGAGTCGCCGACGCGCCGACGCTAGCGAGCTCCAAAGTCCAAAGCGACCGAGCGAGAACAACCGTTCGCACGCAGCTCGAGATATAAACATCCGTTCCCCCGCTTCGCGCGTAACCTGAGCGCCCCGTACCAGAGGCGCCTTTCTTTTATTTCGTTTTATATCTAATAAACGAGACGTCAGTCTTCAGCCTGACTCCGGCACGAAAGGTTGTCAGTGTGTTCTCTTCGCTAAAGAACGTAAAACGAAACATATATATATATATATATAGAAAGAGAGAGAGAGAAAAAACACGAAGCGCAGGATGACGAAAAGTATAAATGGAAGAAAACGCACCTTAGACGGTTGTTGGAGTTTTTAAAACATAGTATTGGTAAAGTTGGTCGACGTTTCGGCCTGAGCCAGACCTTTTTCGAGACTGGTACATGAGATGTCAGATTGACGCTCCTTGACCACGTCACGTGGTATTCCATATATCTGGTTTCTCTCAAGAGTTGACAGTATCCCCGACGCAGTCGGGGATACTGTCAGGGGGGGGGGGGGGGGGACGCCTGCGTCAGGGATACTGTCAACTCTTGAGAGAAACCCGATGTTTGAAATACCACGTGACGTGGTCCAGGAGCGTCAATCTGACATCTCATGTACCAGTCTCGAAAAAGGCCTGGCTCAGGCCGAAACGTCGGCCAACTTTACCAATACTATGTTTTAAAAACTGCAACAACCGTCTCAGGTGCGTTTTCTTCCGTTTGGATATATATATATATATATATATATATATTCGGATCCCCAAATTAAAACCACTTTTTGTATTTAAATGGGCTTTGCGCGTCAGCGCTTAATGCTTATAACTCTTGTCTACGTATTTCGCATGATTTAATTCCCGCACCTTTGCACACCAGCACGAAGTTACTTGTCACAAATTGAATAGGGTGTGTTTTTAGGGTCTTCGGTTTCGTGTTCTATATTTTTGAAAAATCAGGGAGTAAGTATCGGGCGCTCTAACCTAACAATCTGCGATAAATCTGGCTTTTCAAGTAGTCGTTCCGGAATTCGTGTCTTGACGGGTTATATTTTGAAAAGCTAAGTAATTTCAAATAAAATTCACTATAGTGCGTCGGTTTCAGTGCGTGATTATTTTAATTTGCACTAAAAAACTTTTACAATGTACAGATAACACACAAACATAGTTTTCGAGCTCACATGATATTTCTTGTTGCTCACATTTTTGTTTTTACTTATATATTGTTTATTTGAATGTCTAAAGGCCCGGCTCCAGCACCACTTTAAAGCATTTCACCCCCCCCCCCTCCCCCCGTACTCCATATTTTTAATTTACCCCCAGATGACATGAGGTTAAGGTGGCGGGAGAACAATTAGAATACGTTAGAAACGAAATTGAATTTTCTATTAAAGTAGTTGAGGCTGCATATCGTTAAGACCGGAAACGACGGAAAGAAGGACACACGTCTCAAACTCAGCTAACAACTTTTAGTAGTAGTAGTAGAAACTCGTTGTGGCATTACGTCGCCTAGGTTGGCCTAGCTATTGACACTGGCACTGGCAGGCGACGAGCCTTAAAAAAATCATTTTATAACAAACAAAAAAAAAAAACGGTGGTGTTTTTTCTTTTATACGTCTTCTCCCGCACCCATATCCGGACAACTGCGCGCGTCCTATGGCTGACCGTCATTCAGTTCTTAGAAGAAACAAAACCACCCACGGAACCTAAACGCACCTCGATAGGACGTTTAAGTGACCTAAACAAAAAAGAAAGACAACAAGAGTCGCAAGGGACCAATTCTGAAGCCAGAACAACTGGTTCTTTCACACAAAACTGACAATCCGTATTATAACACTCTTCCCCTCGGAAAAACTCCAAGATAACCACGACGCGCACGTCTCATGGTTGATTTCTACATAAATCTTAAATAACCACCTGCGGAAGCTAACATACACAGTGAACGGACGCCAAGTGACCTCAAAAACCACAAAAGCAACATATCACACTTCTCGTTAAAAAAAAAAAAAGTACAACCGAAATTATTGCGTTTCCGCACACATTGTGATAGAGGGTCGGTTAGTGCAATTTCCAGCAGAGGTGATCTTAATCGTCTCCTTTATGACTTTTTTGAGCAATCTGGCACACTGCATACAACTAGTGTTTTTTCCACTCTGGTGAACAGTTTCCACATTCCACAAATGTTTCGAAATTTTTGAGTTGGGTGCTTGTTCTTTACCGCCCGCTTGTGCTCCAACAACCTTTCATTTAGACAATGTTTCGTCTGTCCGAAGCAGGAGAAGCCACAAGCCATGGGGATATCGTAAACAACACCCACCATGCAATGCGCTAGGGTTTCTCTGTGCCTTATCTGGCAGCCCTCTTGTACCACAGACAACGGAGTCAACCTGCACAGTTTGAAATATGTTGCAAATATCACTTTCACACAGAACTTCCTTGCGACTCCCAACAGGTTATGTGAAAAACCATGAAAAAAGGGCATACACGCAACCCTTTCCAGCCTCTCTTTCTATGTTTTAGTCAACCCTTGAAGCCTCATTAGAATTTTCGTAGTCACACTTTCAACAACGTTAGCTTTGGAGCCTGAATTTTTGAACCGTGACTGTTGGTTCTTGATAGCAGCCTATACCCTGTGTGCACATGATCTCTTTAAAGCATTATCTAGAAGCGACATCACTACTCCCCTTTTAACTAACTTTGAGTTACAGCTCTGGTATGGTAGCAAGGGTTTCGGCGCAAGTTTGCCATACTCCCAACACAATCCATCTGACACGTTTAGCCTCAGATCTAAAATCTGTACTTCTCCATCAATCGGCTCTTCGTCACTAACTGCGGCGCTCCCTCAGTTATGACTTCTTTGATCGTGGGAAAAGCCTCCCTCACTACAGAACAGATGAAGGTGTCATCCACATATCGTTTGATAAGCACAACCCGATCAGACAAGGATTGCACTAGACTCCATAATCTCAAGTACAAACGGGCCAAAGAGATTTCTCATAATTCAGGTGCTAAGGATGAGCTTATGCATACACATTCCGTTTGGGTGTATCTAGTTCAATAAAACTCGGCGGAAGTGGAATTAAGGTATAATTCTATTAAGTTTAGAAAACTACCCACATCACTCCCTGACCGTGACTGAGAAATTACCAAATTGACTTCTAGCCAATCTCTGACTCGTGCAAGTAGGAGTGGTTGACGTAACGAGTAATGCAGGTCCTTAATGTCCATTGACATGACATCACAAACTTTCCAATGAAACGCTTGCAAACAATCGATGAACCATCGGTTCATCGGGCTGTTTATCTCAACGGAAAACAAACACCATCGGGCTGTTTATCTCAACGGACAACAAACACCCTTGAAAAAAATGCCGAAATCACTCTTTGCCACGTGCCAATCTCGTTCACAACAACCCTCAGCGGTAAAATCAAATCCCCGAGAAGAGCTCACCGAAGAAAGGCTCACCGCAAAACCGGCGAAAGCTGAGAAAAGCTCACCGGCAATTGAGCGTATGCGGACAAAAGCTGACCGATTTTTTTTTGTCTTCTGTTCATATGGAGGCTGTTGGATTATGCGTAACATATATCAATTTATTATCGTTAAAATTCGTAAGCTTTGCAAAAAAGAATATGCCTTTTTTTAATATTTGAAAAGCTTATTGGGTATATTCCCCCCAAATTAATAATTACGGGAGAGTGTTTTCTGTGGTTTACTTTCTAGACAACGAAATCCTAATTGAAGCTTTTACAAACCTGAAAAACAGCAAAAAGTTCGAAAACTTATTGATGTCTGTCTAAAACCTGAAAAGCAAAACTGTAAATGCCGAAAATCCGAAAGTGGATGCGCAAGAACGCGGTGCCCGGAAATCTCTTTGGAGCTTTTGTTTACCTTTGAAAACAAGATAGGACGGTCAGTAAAGATATCGAGGTTTCTTTCTTCCATGGACATGCACGTTTTTAAGACGTTCATGCTGGTGCTTCCACACGTTGCCTTTGTGTGATAGTGCCCTTCTATGGCGAGCCGCCCATGAACTTCAGAGCTGCACACTCACCGTTGTTACTCTTGACCTATATGAGAAGTAGTCTTCTGTAAGGTAGCGAATCGGGGTAGTTGGTTAACGTTATGCATAATGAAAACCGCTCAAGCGACGAAGACGGAGTGAAGACAACAAACAGGACAGGACAAAGCTGTTCTCGCCGCTAAAGTTTTATTTGTGAAAATAACACAAAGAAAAACAGCGTAGCCGACACTGATTAAATCAACAAACACCTACTCCCCTATCAGGCACCACACGATCTCCAGAGCTGAAACGGTTCACAAACAGCTATTCGTATTAGCTCGCAAAAAGCAACCCTCTTCATCTGACAGAGCTACCGACAGCGCACTGTCAAGTTGTCAATTAATTTTTGTCATTTTACGGGTGTCCGGTGTTTTGATTTTATATTTGCGGCGTCATTAATATACAAAATGGGTGATTACTCATTTTTGACGAATTAGTAAATATACCCAATGAACTTCAGGAATATCAGAAAAAATAGGACAATTATTTTAATGAAGTGACGAATTCTAATTGCGTTAAATTGCCACGTGTGTGACGCACAATCCACTAACAAGAAGAAAACAAATCGGTGAGCTTTTCTCCGCGTCCGCTCAAAGGCCGGTGAGCTTTTCTCCGCATCTGCCGGTTTCACGGTGAGCTCTTCTCCTGTGAGCTTTTCTTTGGTGAGCTTTTCTCCGCCGCCCGTAACATCGGCTTGTGATCTTTGAGAACATTTGTTACCGAGAACGAATCCTTCGTTACTTTCCTAATCTTTTTTAACACTGAAGCCACCTCACAGTCTTCCAGGATATCTACTACATTCTCCTTCAGCTGCTTTAAATACACGGTGCATGGTCGAAATAACCCCTCTATCGCAGCCCTCGACGTCTCCTGGAACGCTGATATAGGCAAAAGTGCAAACCTGCCGGACTTGTCGGGTCTGAATCAGAGAGATCTGCCAGGCTTCCAACTCTTTAATTCATGCATTCCTACGTCCCTGAAATCTCTTTTCTCCGTTTTGTTCTTGCTACGTACTAACCGCTAAAACCGTCTTCTATGACTGATCGAAAAACCTTTGTCTCTCATCAGCTGGAACCTTAAAAGCGATGTTTTGGATGCTTGAAAGGATATCTAGCCTCGATGGCTCGATATTCGAGCAGAACTTTGGACCCTTTTCCAACAACGACGTAGAGCGCTCGGAAATAGTTAAGTTGAATGGGTTTACAACATTGGTTTGCAAAGTAGCTAACCCTTCGCGCTCAGAGCCGTCCTGTCGAGTGGGCACATTGCTGTAGCTATCCCTCAATCTAACCATTGCAACTCTTATGTAAACCGGGCACAGATCTTCCCTCTTTTTTGCCACACAACTCTTCCAAAATACATACTCGGTCGAACTGCGAAACGAAGTTTCCCTGAAGACTGTCCACGAAGACTTACATGGCAGCTTGAGTTCCGCCAGTTCCGTGGTAATGGTGTTCCTGTACTGGTCGACTTTTCCTGGTCGACGAACCGTTTTCTCAGGCAGAAACCCAGGTAGGCGATGTCCGCTTCAAGTGCAGCCACCCGGTGACCGAACTTGCTGGCCACCAGGAACCCGTAGACAAACACTGACGAGGGTGGGAGAGACGACAAAGGTTGAGGTCATTTTATAACTTAAAAGGTTGTCGACGCGATATTTATTAGTTAGAGTATCGCAAATAGCGGCGTGCCAACAACTAGGTCAGTACTTAGCTTCCATAGACGTGCATACAGACTCCAGTACCATTTAAGCTCGTTTGGAAGCGAATATACGTCGGCAGTCACGCAAATGCGAACATATTTGTGATATTTGAACTAGCGACTTTGGGTACACATGTAGAAGTGATCTTACAATGTCTCCCAATTCCCAGACTCTGAACTGGTTTTCGCTTCTAAGGAAAATGGCTTTTCGGGGAGAAATAAGGTTAGACCCGGTTTTCATACAAAAATTGGTCCTCCAATTCACGCTGTGAAGGTGGTTGGTGAGCGAAGCTGAGGTATCACCTGTAACGATTGCCTACTGCACTATTGCCTACTGCGCCGATTGCCTATTACAACAATTGCCTAGTGCAACGATTGCCTACTGTGCCGGCGTTCGCAGCACGCCGCCGCTTGTCGTATTGCCGTTTCTTTTCTCTTTTCCGCTCCTAGTATTCACGCTGCTCCTCGGGAGTCCTAACTATGCGTGGCCTATTTATCGCGGTGCTGCAGCAACAATAAAATCAGTTGCTATACTCTGTTTCATCTTACGTTTAAGCGCAGCGGATGTCACGAGCCATCGGAGCCAATCGAAGGTCGTGTGAGTGTCACGTGATCTTATAGAGGGGGCACAGCGACGCGCGGAAAGCAGATCACGGACCACGACCACAGAACGGGATTGGCTAAGATAGCTCATAGCATCCGCTGCGTCCGGGCGTAAGGTGGAAACGGGGTATAGGCGGGGTCTTCTTTTATATATGAAAGGCTAGGGACGTCACTCCCCACGTCGCAAGCTGCCGTCGCCGCCGCAGCAGCGCTGTTATCAGCCATTATGCGGTTCGCACTTCACACGAGGGCTTCGAATGACGTCAACCCCTTTCAAAGCAGCTGGAAACCTAATCTTTACCGGAACGCGTTGGAGGATGTTCCTATTGGTCACACGCGCCTTATTAGGCATCATGTGGGTTTGATGCTTGTTTTGTGGTTTTCTTTATTGAAACGGATGCTGAGCTGTATGCTGTATGCCTGATTTCAAAGGAGATACGCTGTTTTGCCTTCAATTGTTCGCCGTGAGTTTTTTGCTCACAGCAACAACACGAAAATTTTCTTGGCTGGTAGAGGCATACAGCTTCGCTGTAATCATGTCATAAACATTTATTGAAAAAATTATAGTGTGCTTTACGGGGCGAGAAGTGCCATCTCTGTATATGGCTTTAAACCGAATTGGACCCGCCGAAGCCCGCCTGTGACGTCGATCCCACCACTTTGTGCTTGTGTAGCAATACTCAGGTTACCTGAGGCGCAGGCACATGGATTGCAAAGCAGGCGTCTTTCGGCGGGTTTGTTCCATTCTGAAGCCCTGTACAAGACTAACATTTATCGTCCCCTGCCTTTACAAATTATTCCATCAAACGTTTGTTCTTACGGTCGGGCTATAATGAGGTCGGACGTCACTTTTCTATCAACATTCTACCTCCAAAACTAAAAATATAGCAAGATAGTCAAACTGTTTTGGTTAATTAGCTAACAAAATACCCGATTTCTCGGGGGGGGGGGGGGGGGGAGGGCGGGGGGGGGGGAGGGCGGGGGGGGGAGTTGTTGTGGCTTTTATGGTCGCAAGCTTAGCCGAGAGCTAAGAAACCCAAAACGTAGGGTTTTTTTTTTCTTTAAATTATGGTCCCTCTAAAAGGAAACCCTGTATATTTTTACGCCTAGATGAATAATTGAATTTTTAACAGGACAGCCACGTTTCCTTGTTTTAAAACACTGTTTAACAAACGGACTACAAGACACCTCTGCATTGTTGTTGAAATACATCAACACAATTGCCTTATTGAGTCTATTTTATGCCAAGATTAAATGACAAATAGGGTACATTTCGTCTCCATCACCTCGGACTATGACATTATTAATTAAATTCACTATGGATTTACGTTTAATCTTTTTGGGCCCTGAGCCTCGGTTCACAATACAATGCCAAAATGCTACCACTCTAGATATATATCGTAAGCTGTGATTCTGTAATAATATAATTTCACTTGCATTTCCAGGTGCGCCACTTTCGTCCTATTGGTGATACCCTTCCACACCAACGCTGTGATTGATAAATTTGAAGGGAAGTGTGAAAAACTATTTAATCCGTGGCTCCGGTCCCGATACATTGGTAATTTCTATGCTTGGACATACTAGTTACTTCTAGATTTTATAGATTTTTTATAACATAGTTGAAAGGTACTATGAAATTTGTTTTCTTCACTTCGACTAATGAATTTTTAAGACAAACACTTCGCCCAAATGAGGCATAAAACAGGAATCTTTGGTTTTTTTTCGAAATTACGCCCACTGCGCAGGCAAGCTGGTGGAAGTTTACAATGATGGTTTTAACCCGAGGCCGGGGTAGAGGGAGGCATTTTTTTTTTACAGCGGACGAGAAAATAATAGGGAAAGACAGCGTCTCCAGAGGCACTGTCTGTGTCTGCTACTTTCTCATCACCTGTAAACAAAAAAGTTCCTTCTGCCTCACTTTTGGATTAAAATAATCGTGATAAAAAAATTAAAGATGTTTACAAATCTCAGCAACGCGAAATTAGAGCGCAGCTCTTGAGAAGGAGGAGGGGAGGGTGCGAAGGGGAGGGTATGCCCATCCTCTTCTCCGTACCCTCTCCACCTCCACTCCTCCTTCTCTGCACCTCGTCCTCCCCACCTTTCTTCTTCCTCCTCCTTTCTCTTTCCTCCTCGTCCTCCCCACCTCCTCCTTTAATCCTTCTCCGTACCTTCGCCTCCTCCTCCGCACGTGACGTCAATTTTCCCGCGAAATCTAATGGAAAAGCTGAATGTCAGTTTTCCGGCTAAATTTAGCACGGAATTAAATTGCTGTTGAGGTCACGTGAAGTCAATTTTCCCGCTAAATCTAGCGAATAACATGAATTTGTTCGTAGGTGACGTGACACGCGGTTTTAGCGCGGTTACGCCGACGCCGACGGCGGCACCAACGCCGGGAAACACGGAAATGGGCGCCTAAGAGTTGCACTCTTAGGCGCCCATTTGTTTACTTTAACATGTAAAGTCCCATTCACACACTTGCGTTGGGAGCGACCACTACGCTTACGAACGAATGCAACCGGTTGGAACGACGAGTTGCCATAGGAACGAAGCGCCAAGCGGCCGTTTCGTTCGTGTTCGTTCGCAACGCAAGGAGTTGAGCCGGGCTGTCCTTTTTCGCTACGTTCGGGAACGACGGGAGCGACCGCACCGACAGACCAATCACAGGTCGAGGAGAGCGCGGCCGCGCGCGTTGCATGCCGGTCGTGCCGGTGGCGGTTCCTTCTACCTGCAAACATGGCGTCGGTGATGATTGTCGACGTGGTCGGCATGGTGGAAGCTTATTGTTCCGCGTAGAAGCACTATCCTTGACTGCGAATTCTCGTCGTGTGTCGGTATGATAACCTAGCACGTACTAAAAGTTAAGATCCATCTACTCGTGCAACGATGTCGTGGCGGCAATCTCAAGACAGCAGAAACGCCCGTGCCTTTGCGTTTGTTTACTTCGACTAGAGTGGTACTTTCTTAGAATTTGTGTTCTCGAACATCGCCCGGATTTCTTATTTTGCGCATTCCAGGCGTGTGCTCAAGCTCAGGGTATTACTGGTGCGTACCGTATGAAGGATGCGAATTTTCACGCCTTTTCATCACCCAAGAAAAGTGATTAGTGTTAGCAATCCTGAACGCTCGCAACGTCTTTTTTATCACTAAATCATATTTCTACGTTGCTTTATCGCTGCTAAGATTACATCGTCTTTTGTAATCGTAGAAATGGCGTGTGGCGAGATTTGTACTATTGGCAAAGTCGTGTATTAAAGTCGTGGTCGTACAATACGGCTAACTGCATCTTTTTCTTTTCCTTTTTTTTCATCCACTACGCGGCGAGCCTATCCTGAAAAATAAATAAATATATAGCTTGAGGCTATAAAAAAACTATGTCTATTTTCTGTTACGCCGGTGAGTGGCAGCACGTCCCCTTCTTTTTAGTGGCGCCGCTGAAACAGCTGACGGCAGCGTAGAAGCGGTCGCCGTGCTGCCGACCCGCTGCGCTTGTTGCAGTGGTTGCAGGTGTGTGTACGCCCGGCGCAGAGCGGCCGTTCCGGTCGTTCCGGTCGCAACGGACGCAGTCGTAGATAACGCGCTCGTTACAGATGCCTGATCCAGCCTTGAGTCGGGCTTGAGAAAATCGAAACACGAAGAGGCCGAAAGCCTCAAGTCCTTTTCGCGTGATGCGGTTAATGTTCAAATGCAGACCAATTTCTCCCGCTCTGAAACTATGATTGTAGTCGCATCACGGCAACAGTTTTCCGGTAGATTTCCATGTAGTTGGAATCCATTGCAGTGTCGGTGACGTCGGTGCTATATTTTCCTTATCAATCAACATCTATAAGCCGGTGAACGGAAAAGGAAACGCGGAGCTCATTCTTATTATAGGTATATCATCTTCCCTAGTTAGGTATTAAAACATAAATTAAAGTACCCGGACCTTTAAATAAAGCGCTGTTAAAAACTAGGACACAAACGTGACACCAGAATGCGCTTGTTTTTCAAAGCGCAGCTGTTCGGTGCCCATATCCAGGTTGAGCGGCGTCGGCGTAACCGCGCGCGTTGCATTGTGGGACGTCACAGCTTCCCTGCTAGATTTAGCGCGGAAACTAAATTGGTGTTAGTTCACGTGACGTCAATTTTCCCGCTAAATTTAGCGGGAAAACTTCACCCGCTTAATGAAGCCAGAACATTTTCGCTAAATTTCCCGCTAAATTTAGCGGGAAAAGTTTCGCTCAAATTAGCGGGAAATTTAGCGACACTTTCGCGCTAAATGGGAGCAGAGGAGGAGAGGAGGAGGAGAGGGTACGGAGAAGGAGGTGGTAAACATGACAATATTTTAGAATATTAAAAGTAGTATCAGGGTACAATATTATAAATAATTAATATCAAGTGTCTCTCCCTCGTGCAAATGTTCAGATTATCTATATACGTGATGCGCAAGTTTAAAGGTATTTGACTAAATAATCAGAATGCAGTTGCTCTTCTCCAGTATTTAGGGACAACCTTATTGACATAAACTGCAATATTAGCTGGAATTTTCTGGTTGTTGTTGTTGTTGTTTGTTTGTTTTTTGTCACAGAGGCGAATATACTACATGTATATTGATATAATTTTTTTTTTAATTCCTGAAGATTATGGGTGACACGTATGTCAGTACAGTCAAACTTGCAGCTTGCAGCTTTGGCTTACAGCCAAAGCTGCAGGCGCGAGCTAGCCCGCGCTATTGGCTTTGAGACAGGCTTCTAGCACGAGCGCTCAATGTACACATGGAAGAAGGACATCTTAAAGCTGCAGTCTCGTGCTCTCGTGGTTGTATCATTGGATGCAGTCTCAGCTTAAGGGTGAACATATAGGGTTACACTATGTTCACAAGCAAGCATCCGTGATCTGGCGCACATGACCTCGATGCGCGATGACGTTTTCTCCTCTCTGTGGAAGAAATCTACTTCGTGTTAATACACCATTAACCCTTTGCCTACCGCAAAACTTTTGAAAAAAAAAAACGGTTTGAAAATAACAATTTTTTTATGTGCCCTATAAATTTAATATGCAATACAAAGGCCAAAAACAAACGCCAAAATATTTATTTTATGAGAAATGTTTGAACACACTGTAAAAGAAAAAGGGTCTAAAGTTCCGCTTCGCTGCATTACCGCAGACAGTTCACATCACCTTGCACATGGACGTTCAGGCCGGGCGTAGCAGTACTGCAGACAGTTGACATCAAATTAAACGCAAAGTGAACGCAAAACGGGGGGGGGGGGGGGGGGGGTGCTGGAGGGGGATTTTCTACACTGATTCTAGTCCATGCCGAAACGACGTGCTCATCGAAATCGGAGTCGTCTGAGCTCAAATCCAATAACTCAGTTGCATTGCTCTCGCTGTTCGATGAAAGATTCGTTTCTTCGTCTTCTGAATCTGAAGAGACGTCACAATATCTTCGTTTTCGCCCCAATTTTGAGGCAAGATCGTCACTATGACGCAGCGACCAGAAGTTGACGTCCCCATTTTTAAATCCCCTGTTGCCTGCGTTGGAACTATGTTCTTCCAAATTCAGAAATTTACCAGGTTATTATTTTCCGTGAAGTGCCATCTATCCACGGCAAAGTTCACTAGAAACACGTTGACTAGCCCAGTTCGTCCATGGTAGCGTATTGGAGCCCGAATGAACGTGGACGAGCCCCGATCGTCTTCGGGGGGAGCGGTACAAACAGTGTGGACGAACTCTGGTCGTCCATGGTAGGGAAAGGGTTAATAACACAATGCCGTTGTCGTTTTAGAGTGTCTCCTTGAAAGATGTTTAAGCATCGAGATGACGGAAAAATAATGGTAAAAAAACAACTCGTGCAAGCTTTTTTTTTTTTATTTTGAGGAGATAATTTATAGAGGCATAAGGAATTGATCTATCTGATATATTGAATTGGTCTATTTTTAGATTAGCGCAGAAGAAAAATATATGTCAAATAAATTATAAATAAGACATTTTTCACTCGTTTGGTAGAGGCAGAAGAGCCTTACCGTGGACAAAACCAGAATGTCTGATCGAAATATAATGAGTGTGTTCGGCATTTATCTTTTACTTGTAACGAAAGTCAATCAAAAACAAAATCAGCGCTTTTCCTAGCATTGTAGCGCCGAAGCTCAGGGACGCCTTGAAATCTAAGCCTTCTTTATTATTTGAGCGCTTAGAATAACTCTGCTTACCGTAAAGTAATGCTTAAAATATCCAATGTAAAAACAGAAAAACAAAAAAAGTGCACTATACAACGGTCTAATTTGTACCCACCTCGTGACGAATTTCCACTGCTGGGAGGCTCGTTCCTATCAAAACATGCAGAATTAGGATTTAAGCTCTAAGCAACCCTCCGTGCAACAGGAACTCGTGTTCAAAGAGGCAGAGCGCCGTGGTAGGCTCACGTTTTTCTAGCAACCCTCGCAAAAATATTATTTTCTTTACACAGTGAAAACCGGCAGCCGCTGACAGATTAAACATTGCAAAAATATTTGCTGAATTTCTTTATTATAATTTGATAATGCACTACTGCAGACGACACACTTTTTTCAGGGTTGTTTTGGCCCTCCACATCTGGACCTTCTGTTGGGTCGAGCTACATTCTCAAATACGAGTACCAAGAGTTCTTCGCAAGTCAGCCAGCCTGGATAGAGGAATATTTTGATCACAAAGGAAAGCGAGCAAAAATTAAGGCTGTGTCACTTGGCATTGAGTTTGTCGACATCTACGATTTCGCCGCACAGACAGTTACATCATACAAAGCTAGAAAACCCTGTAAGTACACAATTTTCTCGGCTTGTGGAAGTCCACTTCGCAAACTCTGGTTTAGTTTTGCGCTCAAGAAAACACGTAGATTGGATTTCATTGAGTGGGTTTAAGTGTTTCAGTCACGCACTTTTTTGTGTCAGGAATCTCGAACCACGATGAACTAGCAATGCACGCGAAACCGACCTGGTCATTATTTTTTCCGCACCTTGAGAAATATAAAAAATAATAATAATATGAAACAACAATAATAATGTTAAAACATATTGTATATACAATAATGAGGTTGATACACGTGCGCCATTTCGTCGTTAGAGCTCATGGATCGGGAAATTGAAATATCGAACCGCTCTGGAGACAACTCCTATATCCTTAACATTCTTATTAGCACCTTCCGCTCTCACTTTCGGCTATTCTCAGCAAAAATATGTAAAATATTTATGTCAGTCAAACATTTTCAGCCGTTTTTATATTCTCTGCAAGATTTATAGATGGAACCAATACAATATGGAACAAATATCAATTACAACCTCGCGAACCAATACGTGTTTTTCCGGAACCCGACGTATTTTTATGCATTAGGTCCTGGACCCCCATTTCAAAAATTTTAAACCTCTTCATGCTTACAATAACAAAAAAGAATCGCAATATTTCAGATGATTATGATAGTATCAGACTTAGAGCCCGTTACAAAATTAAGATTTCGCTTTTCCATAAATTGCTTCTGTTTCTCAGAATCTTTTAATATTACCCAGGTGTTAGCCCATGTGAAGGAAGCATTTCCGGATATATTTACGCATAGAGACAAAATAACATTTGCATACGCTCCTAGTCAAAACATCGATAGTGTGATGCATTTAATAGACATAGTTTCCTTTAAATATAAATATGGGCATAATCATGTTATTTTATGATCTAATTATGATGGGGATCCTATAACTCACTTTTGCAACCGCATATAGAACAAATAAAACCATTTGCTTTTTAAAAAAATGCTTTCAGTGCTTGTTAGAAGCCCCAAGACTACAGATATTGTAATCTGAGCATGAAGTTAAGAAACGCCAGCTGGCGCCCTGTTTCTATTTGCTTATATTTATGATTTTAGTATATCAAAATTGTCTGCTTACTACAGGTCTTTTGCAGACATAAAGATACCAACCTCGAACCAAAAATTATTAGCCACGTATGTACGGTTCACACAGACAAAACTTTCAGAACAAAAGAAACTCGTCTGTGTAAAATTATTAACACATATAAAAGCAAATATAATTCGTCAGTTCAGTTTACACTTAAAAGAAATATGAAAGAACTCAGAAAGGGTAACCATAACTCTGATGTAAAAATTGTAACAGGCGAACCCACAAAAACACCCTGTCATTCACACGAGCTTCAAGTATCCAATACACACTTCTCTACAAAGCGATTATTTTACGATATTTCTGTATTAATCGAGCTATCAGCGTGACTTTGACGACACACTCTATAGCTAGTATAATCTCGGTTGCTGGTTGTTCTGTCAGTTGTAGGCTCGTGTGGGACTGAATATTTCATATTCATATAGTTTTTTGTCATTATCCATATCCATGTCTGACTATTCTGAGAGAATGTGTACAAAGTCAAAGTGGCTTGACGTTTTACAAAAACCACTGTTCAAAAAATGCTAACAAGTAATTGCTGAATAGTCAGACATGGGAAGCATCGTTTCATAACACTTGTAAATATGATTCTTAAAGTAACAACTATAAAAACAAACTAATTCTTTGGGATGATGTTCCCGATAGCGGTGCACGTTAAGGTTCAAATCAAAAGTGATAATTAGCAAACTAATAACCTAAAATTCACTAAATAACTGTTTAGGCAATTTTCTTATCTTGCGCACCTTAATTAAAAATTGGTTGTACATTGGCGAAATATGCCATATGGTGTATTTAGATAAGGACAGTCATAGGGGTGTCATGTCTATTTTTTGTTTTCAATTAACTTTTTATATGAAGTAACAAAACATGTCCAAACAATGGAATGAGCCTTACGTTTTCAAGATACTACTTTGCGTTCGTAAAAAAAATCGCTTTTGCAATTGGGGGGAAACACCGACTTTCCGAATTACACGTTTTGCGAATTTGAGGGCCCCAGGAGTAAAAACTACAACGTTCTACGCCGTAAATATTGTAATGTGTAACGCATTCAAACTGGTTTACTAGAACTAGTTAAGTTTGAAATAGCTGGACATATATTCTTAAAATAAAATGATTAACTCGGTCTTTTGAGCACCTCTTTTTTATTGAGGCAACAATATAAAAGAAACTGTTGAATGCATTTTAGATTTATGTTTTTGAGCTGAAACATATTGTGGGGATTATATCAAGCTTTTTATTTTTAACAAAAAGTTCAAAATTCTACTGTTGCAAGGATTTCAATTAGTGCCCGGAATTCATATAAAAATCTAATAAGTCAAGATTATGCGAAATTTGGGCGGCATTTAAGAAATGAAGCATCGTCGATTTTTTTAACCTTTATCTCAAGGGCCCTTGGCAACCGGTAATTCAAAATCTGCAAAAATATGTTGCATTATTTTCTTTTAAACTAAAGAAATTAACGTTTTGCCAGGCCTATGTGCAGTCGATTACCATTGGAGGGTTCCTGTCTTGACTTGCGCTACTCGAGCACCGCATTCCACAGTGTGGCTGATATTTTATATGAAAACTGAACTTCGCGACACGTTTGTTCCTGAGGGTGCCGCACTTGGTTAATTAATAATTTATTTATTGCTCTACCTTAGAGTCGATAACTTTAATTTTGGTAGTCTACTAACGAAATGGTTTGATTTACTTCCGCCGACATT
The DNA here is from genome assembly GCA_013358835.2 of Ixodes persulcatus. Classification (NCBI taxonomy): domain Eukaryota; kingdom Metazoa; phylum Arthropoda; class Arachnida; order Ixodida; family Ixodidae; genus Ixodes; species Ixodes persulcatus. Next base: position 28,189 of record JABSTQ010004045.1, read on the forward strand.
GCTATACCTTGTTTCCCGTTACGACGGACTTCAGGGGATGTTACGAGCCATCTCCGCCGATTGAACGTATCACATAAGAACACGTACGTTGCTGCGCCCGTCTCAAAGGTCACGTGACACTAACGCGGCATTGAATTGACCTCAATGGCTTGTAGCATCCTCTGCAGTCCGTCGTAGAGTAAAACTTAACAGGAATTGGCGAAGGTACTGAAGTTTCTGCCCCAAATGTCGAAGGGTGTGGTGAAGGCGTGGAAGGATAGGTATCGTCACTGAACCAACGTTGCACCACTTGGACAGGTGTTTGTAACGCCGCTGCACATCGAGTGACGTTTACACCATGCAGCGAAAGGCACCGTGCAGACTGAAAAAAGAACTGGGCTGTGTAGAGTGGATCTATGTCCTTTCTCGATCATGTTCAGCAGCATGTTATTTATGGAGATGGAGGCTCATATAAACTAGAATAAGTAAGAAATATTAAAAAAGCTTTGTTTTAATGTTGTCTAAAGGTTTTCTTTTTCGGTGTTCATCACGTGTTTGCACGCCAATATCTTAACAACCTTTTGTATATAAATACTTGTTGTGTATATTGTTTTATCTGAGAGGCGGGTAAAGCAAATATTCTAAAGATGATGTACACCATGTGAAATACATTAAAGGATAGAGGTCTGAAAATTTCGCCGACTGTCGCTCAAGGTGCTATGTTTGAGTCTTTTTATAAAATGAAATGTAGTATTAGAAGACCGCGCGTGGGTTGACTAGTCTACGGGGTGTAGCTAGATGAGGTGCCGTGACCTAAAGGTTGGTTCGCCGGGACATCGCTGGATGTGTGAGCTCTGACGCACCGGCTGCCGTGTGGGTTCCAGGAAACGGCCGGTCATTTCGGAGCGGCGATCCCGCCGAAGACATCAGCTCCCGCAGGACGAAGCCAACAGTCACGTTCGTTCTGGTCGTGATCTGAGCGGGTCCTCGGGCGATCGTCGCTCGCCTTTTATTGATTTCATAAAAATGTAAACTCTTACCCAGTCAGTCGTCTCGCGTGATGTGATGTCACGTACCTTCCTCTTTTACCCATCAGTACATACATGTGAGGTAATAAACAACTAATATTGTTTAGCAGATATTACCTTCACGCGGAATGTTTCTCAACATCATAGGGCTTCTACTCGTGAGTTTTAGAATATACAGTTTTAGTATAGCATTGTTGGCTCTTCCTTAAGCAATACGGAATAGTATAGCGTTCGCTAAAAACTATCTGCTCCGACAGATTTTAGTTGTGCGTTCCGTAAACGTCGCTGAGTGTACATCTCGCGTGATCTTCTTGATTCAACTTGCCAGAGCCGTACAATTACGCGTGCTTACAGCACCACCATGCTCCACAAAAGAAATATTAAACATGAAAACGTTTCTAATCATTTTATTTCAAATTAAGTCAAGCCGCAGGCCGCAGCTGCCTGGCCAAGCGCGTATTTATGCGCGGTACGGAGGCTACGACTACGAGTGCGTAGCAAAATTCTATCATAGAGCCTCCGCTATTGTCCCGTGAAAACGGCGCCTTTTATAGATGCTACCTACTGATGTCCAGTGCACGGCGACAAATCGATTTTTTTAAGAGTCGTTCGGTCGTTGGCAATGAACTACACGAGGAGGCTTAGCGTTGAGCAAATCGCACCGTTCACGCACATTGCGAGCTGTGAACATTTTCACTATGCATTCCTTCAGCTGCACAGCGACCTGTCTCGACTGTGGTAGGTCCCGAAAAGAATTGCAGAGCTGAACACCACATAATTTCACATAACACTAAACTTCGCGAACACCACGTCGCCCATGGTGCGCCAGTCGAGGTAACCGCCATCTTGAAACGAGTGCTCTCGCTGTGCCCGATATCAACCGAGATCTCTCGGGAGCTTCCCGCAAAGCCTGCTAGCCCGCGGCGCAAAATTCCCAGCGTTCTGTACGCACGAAATAAGCTAGCCCAGAGCCGTGCATACAGAAAGTTTGGTCAATGGGAGGCGCGGGCAGAGCTAGGCCGTGCACCAGACTCAAGCAAAACGCTTGACATGCTCTCTTGACCAACCAGAAGCTGAAAAGAATCCCCTGGAGATTGTAGCGAGCAACAGCTTTAATCATTGGTATATGGTCTTAATAAGCGCGTGAGAGTTAAATGTAGTAACGTTTGAGGGTTGAAAATAGAGTGCACTTAATGTTTTGATAATAATCACGCAGAAAGATGTAAGAAACGAATATGCCACTCGAACAGGGTGTGGCCGCACGGACGGCAGATTCCCGGCCCTCGGCGCCTGGCGTACGGATTATGTCGATCGTTCCGCTAGCCGCGCTCTTCCACCATGATTTTGGATGGCCATGATTAAAACATCACATGCACAATATTTTCTGTCACCGAGAGTTACTCCGCAGCGTTTATTAATTTCGTTTTTCGCGACCATCACCAGGGCACTATTTCCGGCTTCTGGTTTGCCACATTCGAATTTGTGAAGACGCCCTGGAACACGCGCTGCACGCTTTAGGCCAAGGGCGCCTCCTCATTTGTCTCCCATACTTCCCAATAAATAGACAAAATCTTTACATATATGGCTCTGCGCTAGCCCTGCTATTGCGTTCTGCGCGTGCGTACTTCCGGCCCGCAATTTCTTTCCCCGCAGGGGACGCCTACACCTTAGGTGTTAGGTGCTTGGTGAGCGGCGTCATTACGTACTCCAGCCACGTGGGCCGCCATAACCACACCCAGGGGACACCTGCTTTTGTAGGTGCTTGGTGAGTGGCGTCACCATGAACCCCGAGCCATGTGGGTTCACCCAACCACGCCGGGCTGTGCGTGGCTTAACCCGTGTCCGAGGAAAAGGTGGTTGAGCTTAGCCTGGGGTATCTTTGGACCCTTCGGGGACACCCGGGCGAGGCAATACACCGCTTCGGCCCCTGCTTCTCGTAGACGGGTGTCCTGGCTTGGCCCGACCAGGATAATTCAGTTAGTCGCCTTTCGCAACTTCTCCTTTCTTTAACTTTTTCTCCTTCTCCTCTTCCTTCTTATTTTAGCTTCTCTGGCGATAAGGGCTAACCTTGGGGGATGACAGATACCCTACACCAGATCCACTCTTGATTATGGTTTCCTGGCAGCACTGTTAAAGTAACATCTCCAGCAAAGCCCTTCTGGCTATGGTGCGTTACCTAACACCTTGTTGGGTTCGGTAATGGGCGGTGCATTGCGGATTTTCGACACTCTTTGCCCCCTTATGATGCCCCAGCCCCTCAAAACCTCGTTCAGAGCACGCCTTTATAAGGCGATGCCGTAAAGAAAAAAAAACATTGACAAAGATCTCAAAATAAAATCCTCTACAAAGTTTTTTTTTATCTTGATGAACAGAAATCAGTTGCGAAGATATCACCGGTTGTTGTAGCCATAGTTCTAGAGTACTTTGTAGGGTTCTCCTACAAGGAAAACAAACTGCAGTCTGGAGACCTCCTTGTGGTGGTAACCACGAAAAGCAGAGTGAAGCGCTCCTGAAGGTGACCAGTATACTTCACGTAGAAGTATCGGTGAGCCCTCACCGCACGCTCAACACCATCCGCGGAGTCCTCTCCGAGGAGGACTTCTTGCACACTAGTAAGAATGAACCCCTTGGGGGACTCCAAGGTGTCAGCGTTGTTGCCGTCAAGGGCATCATATTTTGTAAAAATGGTGAGGAAATTCCTTCTAAACACGAGATCCTTACTCTTGAAAGGCACACGCTGCCAGAAACCATAAAGGTAGGATACGTTAACTTCCGCATCCGCCCTTATGTCCCCAACCCCAAGAGGTGCTTCCGTTGCCAGTGTTTTGGTCACTGATCACGCAGCTGTCGATGGAAGGAGACATGTGTAAAGTGCGGAAGTCACGATAATCTAGCTGATATCTGTGAAGGTGCGGTTTCCTGCGCCAACTGCAAAGGTTCTCACCCTGCATAATCTTGCTCCTTGCCCTTGTGACGACAAGAAAAAGAAATCATCACCCTAAGAGCCGAAGAGATAATCTCATATTCAGAGGCAAAGTAAATATATTTTCTTTCAAGAGGAATGCACAACGACGCGGTGCGCAAGGGCCCTCCACCATGAACATAATCGAAGGCTACCCAGGTCTCCCCTGAAGTCCTGGCAGTGGCTCATCGGGCCCCAACCCCCCCCCCCCCCCCCCCCTGCAGGGGCAGCAGCTCCCCCCACCTATTGAAAGGAGCACACCAGCTGCCCGCCAGTTTCAGGACGGGCAGACAACGCCAGTGCCTGTCCTTACTCCGAGGCCTTCCCCCGGTGAGAAGAAGCGACACTCTCGCCTTAACTCTCTGGAGAGAGCTTCCTCCTCCAAAGAGCGGCACAACTGTCGTGCTGCTTCCCAGGTATCCAAGGAGCCGAAGCGGGCAGAGTCAAAAGACGCTCTGCCCAGCAGCTCCGCTGCGGAGGATGGTCGTGGCCGGCGCATTGGCTTCCCACGATTCAAGCCGGAAGAATACGCTGGCTATTAAAGGCGTACTAGTCCGAGGAATTTGAAGATTCGGCTTCTCCTGCGTACGATTTGCATCGCATTAAGTGGCAGACGCAGACCCTTGCAACAAAGAACAAAAAAAAAAACGGTTACTGAACCGTAGTAGTCCATGTTGTCTCTCTCCCTATTTTTTTTTTCTCTCAACCGAGTTTTGTTAATTTACATTTTCCGATGTAAAAAATTTTTACAAATGGCCAAAGTATATTTTATGCAATGGTACCGTCGCGGTCTTTTAAGAAGTATTGATGATATAAATCATTTTAAGGATAAGCTTCGGTCGATTGCTCTTGCTCTTCAGGACACTCATCTTCAAGATCGTTTCCCTCATATTCTAAGACGTCACCGGGCCTTCAAGAAAGACCGTCTTAGTGACACCCCCTCTGGTGGCGTGGTAGTGGTTGTACAGGGTGGGGCCGTCTGCTCTGAGGTCCCACTCTGTACACCACTTGAAGCCATGAAAGTGAGCCTTTTTTTACATCGCCTTATAACTATTGTGTCACTTTATTTACCACCTACCACTCTATTATATCTTAGGGAACTGGAGGGTCTTTTAGGCCAGCTCCCACAAACCTTCACGATTCTAGGCGATTTTAATGCCCATCACCCCCTATGGGGAAGTATTCGTTAAGACTCCCGAGGTGTAGTCGAACGTCTTTTATTGGCGTCTGGGCTATGCCTTCTTAATTGGAGATAGCAACATTTTCCAGCGCAGCTCACAGCTATTTTACATCCACAGATCGGTCGATTTTATTCTCATCATTATTTCCTTGCTTTGCTTTGAAAGTTCTCAATAATCCTTTTAGTAGTGATCATTTTCCGATTGTTTTAAAGAGCGTTGTTCAACTGCCCTCACTTTTGAAACAGGTCCCTAGATGGAAGTTAGATAAAGCTGACTGGTCACTTTTTGAGTTACATTGCACTTTGGAGCCTTCTCTGCTTCCTTCAATTTCAATCGCAGGTGTTACGCTCTATGTTACTGGGAAGATATTAAATGCTGCTAAGGTGTCTATTCCACGAACCCCTGGTAATATACCAAAGAAATGCAAACCATAGTGGAACAAGGAGTGTGCCACAGCCCTAGCGGATAAAAACAGGGCTTGGGGCGAATTTCGCAGGTACCCCTAATTACGTAATCTTGCGGAGTTCAGGCAGCGAAAAGCTAAAGCCCGTTGGGCAAGCCAGCAGTCAAAATAGAAATCCTTGTGAAGTATAATTCTTCTATAGTGTGTGCCAACCAAGGAGGTTTGGGATAGATACATGAAAATAAATGGAGACTATAGGTGCTTTGCAATTCCTACTCTTGATGCCCTTTCTTCCCCTGTTGACATCGGCAACATCCTTGGTGAACATTTAATAATACATCCAGTTTGGCGAACTACAGTATTTCTTTCAATAGATTTAAATATCGTGCAGAGCGACAGAATGCCTCAATGTCTGGAGGAGACTCGGAGCCTTATAACCAGCCGTTTACGCAGTGTGAACTTGAAATTGCATTTGACATAAGGAGGGTTTATGCTCCGGGCCCCGCCGGAGTTCACTGTGAAATGCTTCGTGACCTGTTTCCTGAGTCTCTGAAAGGTCCTTTCTTGTTCTTCAATTTCTTGTGGGTAAAAACCTGCTTTCCCCATGCTTGGAAGCATCATACACATGTCATCCCGCTTCTACAGCCGCAAAAGGACCCTTCACTGCCATGAACTTACCCCTCCCCCCCCCCCCCCCCCCCCAATCGCTCTGACGAGCTGTGTCGGGAAAAGATTTTAAAGGCTTATAAACAGGCAGTAAGTATACATATTAGAAAAGCAAAATGTTTTTGACAAAACTTAGTGTCGGTTTCGCCCAGGTCGATCTACTCTCGATAATTTGGTTCGCCTGGAAACCATTGTACACGAGGCATTTGTAAATAAGCAGCACTGTGTTGCAGTCTTTTTTTCTTTATTTAGACAAGGCATATGTTACCACTTGGAAATACGGTATCCTGCGAGACTTGTATGCTTGCGGCATCCGTGGTCGGATGTTGCAATGCATAAATAACGTCATAACAAACAGAACCTTTTAAATCTGGCTAGGCAGCGCCCTGTGTAATCCTTTTGTTCAGAAAAACGGAGTACCCCAGGGAGGCATTTCGAGCGTGACGTTTTTGTACTGAAAATGAATTCTCTTCCACGAATGTTACCTCCATCTATTTTCTGCTTTCTTTATGCTGACGATATACAGTGTAAAATAGCCTAAGCTATGTATACGGCCTCAGATGTGCTAATGACGACACAGTCATTCAAAGCATCCGAAAACGGTCGGGGTTTCTTTTATGTGATCACGAGAGTGGAGCCAGCTCTCCAGAAAAAAGCCCACGCTCGTGCACAGCGCTCGCAGATTTGCACGCCGGCCGTGTGGCGGTGGATACATCACACCCCTTCGTCCTTAGATGTTGGCACCGTATCTGTCCGGTGGTCGACGCGACCGGGGGCTCACCTGCGTTGCGGTTGACAAGGCAGATCCCACTGTTGGTAATGGGCGAACGGAAACGCCATCTGGGCTGTGCTGTCTAGTTGTTTGTTCTTTACCATTCGTGTCCGAATGTGTGCCTTTGTGATCGTCTAAGCACATGCCCCAAAGTGGTGGTGGCGGCTGTGTCTCCCAGCAGTTCGAATTCGAAGCACGATGTCGAATATAATTTAAATGTCGTCTGACTTGACACCGCTGTGTGTCAACCACCTAGGATCGTGATCCCACGCGGCGTGCGATGGAGCCCTGCGTCCACTTTCGCTCGTTTGGAAACTGTCAATCTACACGGGTTATCCATGCATAAAGTCGTGGATATCGATGTTTTCTTGAGGCAACTGCTTGTAGAGGGATGACTTGAGTCGATCCAATGCAGAAGGCAATTCTCGGCCGTACATCATCCACGCGGGGTGTTGCCGGTTTTTGCGTGCACTGTAGTGTATTGCCTGAATAGGAGACGTGACAACACGCACGACACGTCTTCCCTTCCTTTTCTAGCTAAAGCGTGTTTGAGCTCGGGTCTGTGCCAACCGCTCAGCCTGCCCGTTGGTTGCCGGGTGGTAGGGCCCGCTCGTGACTGCGATAATGTTGTTCATGCGGTAAAACGTCGCAATTTCTTCTGAGATGAACGCAGCCCGGTTATTTGAACAAACCTTTCTCGGCACTCCAAATGTGATGAATGATCCCCGCAGCTCCTTGATTACAGCGCTTGATGCCATGCTGCTAACTACTCGCACCTCCAGCCACTTGGTGTATACGTCTACAACAACCACAAATACTTTCCCTTTCACTAGACCCTCAAATTCCATGTGAAGCGTATCCCAGGCTGTTGACGGTCTTTCACAATTTGTCAACAGTGCTTTTAGCTTGGTGTTCTGGTTTGTTTGACATTGGGCACATTCCGCCACACATAATTCAATATCTTTGTCAATTCCTCGCCACCACATGTAACTTCTGGCACAGGCTTTCATGGCCACGATTCCACAATGTCCTAGTGTACCAGAGCCAGGGACACAGGCCGCAGAGACGCTGGTATCACAACACGTGATCCCCATTTTAAACATCCTCGTTGTGTCGCCAGTTCAGGGTCCTTCTTCCTGAATGCTTTAAATGTGTCTTCCTTGAGACTCCTGAAATTTCCACACTGAACTGCATCCCACTCACGGGTAAAAAGTAGCGTCTATTTTTGTCTTGTCTGCCAGTTTCTCGACAGTAATCGGTGATCTGTTCAATGCTTCCAGCATGAGCACATCTCCGGGAGGTTGTGGCTCGTCCTCGCTTACCGGCAAAGGTATTCTGCTCAAAGCGTCTGCATTCTGATTTCATTTTCTGGTAAGTAGACAAGATCGTAGTTATAGGCCGTGAGCTTAACGCACCACCTTTTCATGCGTGGCGAAAGAATGGGCGGAACCGGAATTTGTGGACCTAGAATTGATAGTAGGGGTTGATGAACCGTTATGATGGTAACATGTCGACCGAAAATGTAGCGGTGGAACTTGCTGTTCGCGTACACTATTGCTAAACCCTCATTGTCCAACTGGGAGTAGTTCTCCTCAGCCTTTCCCAGTGTTCCAGAAATGAAAGCTACGGGAGACTCATTTCCGTCTTTGTCTAGGTGCGCCAGTACCGCACCGATGCCGTATGGTGATGCGTCACACGACAATACCAGCGGCTTATTGTCGTCATAATGAGCCAAAACTGTACGTTCCGCGATGTCTTCTTTTAGTTGCAGAAACGGCTGCTGATGTCGTGCACCCCACTGCCATGGAGCGTCTTTCTCAAGTAGCATGTACAGCACTTCGGCTATTAAGGCTCGGTTCTGAATGAAACGGTCACAAACTGCCAGGAGTCCTAGAAATGACTGAAGCATGGCCCGGCTGGTTGGTTCCGGCATCTGCTTGATTGCTCTTCGTTTGTCTTATGTTATGTGTACTCCTGTTGCATTTATCTTATGTCCCTGAAACTTCACTTCTTCCACACCCAAAATTGCACTTTGACCTTTTTAAGCGAAGCCCGGCGTTCACCAACCTGCTCAAAACTGCCTTGAGACGCTCAAGGTGTTCTGTCCTTGTGGTTTTCCTGATAATAACACCATCCAGGTAGCCTCCCACGCCGGGTAGTCGTGCCAGGATTGTCTCCATGTAGCGTTGGAAAATCGATGGGGCAGCCGAGATTTCAAAAGGCATTCGTTTAACCCTGTATAGTTCCTTGATGGTGTTAATGGTGAGCACATCTGCTGACTCTGCTGTCACGTGGAGCTGTTGATATGCCTCAGTGAGATCCAGCGTCGAAAATATGGTGCCTCCTTGCACACTTGCCAGGTCTGTTACAGTTGGCACTGGATAGACCGTTGGTGTTGCAGCCGCGTTCACCGTGCTCCTAAAGCCTCCGCACATCCGTATAGTGCCGTCCTTCTTTCCCACGACCACCATCGATGCTGTCAAGTCGCAGTGCTGCGTCGGCTCGATTATGCCTGAGTTTTGGAACATTCGCAGTTCTGCTTCCACTGCGGTGAGCATTGCGGAGGGAACCGGTCGAGCATTTAAAAAGCGCGGTGTCGCATCTTCCTTCAGCTACAGATGTACCGCCTGGCCCTTGTGCCTTTTTATCACTAGATCAAACACTTCCTCGTGTGTCAGCACCACGTCATGAAGGGTCTTGCCCAGTTCAAGCTGGCATTTCTCGCTGACTTTGATATTAAACGCCCGGAACCAGTTTCTTCCAGCAGATTGCAGCCCGAACCTCAGGCCACGGTTAGCGGGAGCAGATAGCCTTTTGACTTGTGTCAGACGCGGACTTTTGCTGATCCGAGAACTTGTATTTCTTTTCCTGCCCATGATCGTAGCGTGATATGTTCCTTGTTCAGTGAAGGGGTATTATTTGGCCAGGTTTTTCTGTAGGTGTCCTCACTGATGATGGAACACGCAGCTCCGGTGTACACTTCGAACGCCATGTGTGGTCCTTCGATTTTGAGTGAGACCATATACTTCTTAACCGACGTGGTGTAACTTACGTCCCAGCAAACCATCGACGTCCGTCGGAAGTCCGACGGACATCTTTATCAGATATATCGGACGTCCATGGGATATACGCGAACGCCCGACGGATGTCCACCGGACGTCCGAAGTAGGATCCCTCAGCAGACCTAGTACGGATGTAACTCGGATATTTGGATTCGGGCATAAATTTATTCTGTGCACATCTCGGTGATACAAAGTCACCAAGGAATGACCATGAGTCAATGATTACTGCCAGGATAATTTTATTGTGATCATCAGCGCTTCAAGCAACACCTTCTTCAATAGCGCTATCAGAGGATGTCCAAGAACACACCGAAATATATGTATATAGCTCATGCATATGGCACCTAGTAGCTAGCTGTCTTGCCCTTGCCAGCCTCGAGCTCTCTATAGTCAGTGGCAACTCAAGGGGGGCGAGGAGGAAACAGACGCAACGCTGACAAGGGGTGGGGATTTCCTCCTTCTCCAGTCCTCTGTATGCTACCTACTCCCGCCCTTCTTTTCAGTCGCCCTTCGTTTTTGGGCTGTCACCCACTATAGACAGTTCCAGCAAAGGGCCTCTCGTAGGTGCCATCTTACGAGTTTGTGCTTAAGGAGAGTGTTTTTCTCCCTCTGCAAAGCGACAGACACACACGTGCTGGGCTGTGGAGATAGCATGCTGGGTTGTGCACTGTTCCAGTGCACAGCCCAGCGTGTATAGTAATCCTAAAAAAAAAACACAAATAGTATAGACATTAATGCGTTGACTAAACTTGCAGAAAAAATGTTAGAAAACAAAAGCAAACTGAAGGCGTCAATGTTTGGGCAGTTGCAAGTCCCGGTCCTCCTTGGGACAGTCTTTAAAATCAAGGTGCCGAATTGTTGAAAATGAATATAATTCAAATATCAAACCTCACAGAGCTGTTTAACATACTTGCCATATTGCTTGTGTCTAGGAAACCAAACTTACTTGCTTCACATCCTTCCCTTATTGGAAACTGAAGAAACAAAAGCTTTTAGACTTCATTAAACATTGGAGCTAAGTTGTGGCAAAGCAGTTGATGATATATCTTATGTGATATCTTATGTGGGGTTTGTCGCTTTGTCACCCTTAGTCTTTTTGCAGTTCACGTTGTCCATGCCCCCAGAAGTCATCAACGCCTGCACCACATGGCCCGGACGAAATGAGTTAGATTAAGGTGACTTTCATAACACACACCGAAACTTAACTGCCGCAAATAGCAGCACCCTGGCAAGGCGATGCTAGCTGTGCATTGCTCATCCCCAACAAAGCAAGTGGGAAAAAAGGAGTGCAGGCAGCTTTCATAGCATACCCAGAACCTACCTGTAATTGCGAGTTGTGCTGCGCAAGGTGCAAATCCCTGGTGTGGGGAGGCTACCTCTGCACTGCATGGACCTAGTAAACAAAAAAAAAGAGATGAGTGCAGGCAGTTTTTGCAGCATGCTTGGAACTTAGTAGCTTGGGTTGACAGAAGCGTCCGGTGGCCACCTGTGCATCACATGACCCTATTAGAACAAGTGGACGGCGATATGAGCGGAGGCAGCTATCACAGCGCACCCGAAACCTACCTGTAACTTCAAGCTGTGCTGCTCAAGGTGCAAATCCCTGGTGTGGGGAGGCTACCTCTGCAGTGCGTGGGCCCAGTAAAAAATAAATGTGTGCCATGCCTGCTTTCTGGGCTCCTGCTTGACCTGCAAGTCTTCCTTTCAGTGATAGCTAACAAAAATGATAATTAACATGTAGATTCCTTGCAAACATGCAATGATGACTGTCAATTCCTTCTGCACTCGTGATATGTTTTTAAACGACTCGGGAGTGGGACGACATCGAGAGAGGCCCGATTTGCACAAACTATAGTGGGACGGAGAGGGGTCGTTGATCTACATGTTCCACACTGGCAGAATGCACGTTATTCAAGTCTCTCGATGCCGCTGAGATATGCGCTGGATTCGTCGGAGGACGAGGTTTCTCCAATAGTGAACACCACCAGCTCAATGTCACCGTCGACGTTCATGTCCCGCTCCCATCCATCATCTTCAACACGCTCAACTTGACTACAACAGTTTTGTCAATCCTTTTGGGTGACGAATGCCAGTGCTTCTGGCAAGAGACGCTCTTTTTGTTGCAGCGTAAAATGTTTGTTCTTGATCACCTGCTAGCGTTTCACCTTGCTCCATAAAGCCGATTCACACGACGGACCGAATCGCGATTTTCGTCCGCGGACCGTGTACCACGTGACCGTCACGTCACCGATTCCTGCGGTCCGCGCCTTGTGCTCGGGAGCACGGACTGATAAAGTCGAGCGCCACTTTCACTCGCGGATTTTTGGCGGGGGATTGACTCGAAAAGCGGGTATTCTGGCAACGGTAAGATTTTTGGTTTTTTTTGACGATTAAAACAAAAATGGCGCACCGTTGTATTTTGTGCGTTCGCTGACTTATTTTGTCGCGTGATTCTTGGTTCCACTGATGAAAGAAGCTGCAGAACCTTTGTCCGGCAGACGAACGCAGGTTCCGGTACTACTCCTGGTCTGTGTCAAGAAGCTCCCGTCGAAACTCGTCAAGCACGCCGCGATAATTCTTGCACGTCCGATCAGGCTTTCACCGAGCAAGACCTTTCTTGTGGCTGTGGTGTGCTTGAGTGTTGTGCACAAGCGCGGATTGCGTGAAGGCATCTCCAAACGCCCCTCCGCGAGCCCAGAATTTCGTCGCTTCTACGCCGAACACTCCTCCAGCAGGACGATGCCTGTGTCACTGTCGTCATGCGACATAGATCGCCCACTGTGGCAGGCTTACACTAGCGCACAGTTACTTAACTATGGGGAGTAAAATAAAGCACTGCGCTAAACATTTCATTAAATCCAGGGATCTCAATTAAGGCAATCCGCGAGGTGAGCAAGCAGTTCCACACAGCTCGATGACGGGGATATTTGACGATTATGAAAATTATAATTAAAGCTGTAAAACTGCGCAACGTGAAAATGGCGTAAAGCCTCCAGTTGTTTTTAACAATATCACGCGAACACCGACCGACCGGTAAATCAGCACCTTATCACGACGTGGAACACATCAGCGAGGCTAAGCGTGTGCCGTCTGCCACACGCACGTAGTCTCGCTGAGCTGCTTTTTCACGCCGCGATAAGCCGCTGGTCTACCGGCCGGTCCGGGTTCGCTCGATATTGCTAAAAAATCTGGAAGCTTTACATGTTCCGTATTAGGAAATTCATGCAGCACAATCCGTACCTGCCCTGTTTTCGGAATTCCTTGATTGCTTTCAGGTATCTCCGAGGCCAGACAATAATGCCACTGCGCGCGATGAGTGCAGTCTTCGTTTCCGCTTCTCAAAAGTGAAACCGATGTCTTTCAGCAACCTCCGCAAGGTCGTTTTGGACACATTCGGTAGCTTGTTGTCTTCACTGACAGACTCCAGTATGCTATCGAGGGTAGGAATTTGCTTTTTGGAGTACTTTCGTTCCACCTTCAGACGAATGGCGTTGAGAGTGCAGTCGCCATGCTTGACGGTCCGCATGCTCGACACATTCACGTTGCGAGGTCTTCGCTTCGGGGACACCGGTTGGCCAAAGCGACATTCTGCTTTGTTCAGGGTGTCACAAAATATAGTTTACAGGGTTTGTTTTACCGCAAAATAAACTAGGCATCGCCGAAGGCTCATTCTCCGCCCAAAGGTAGCGCTAGAGGTCACAACCAGATGCCAAAGTTTCAGCCCGATCCGATACCTTATTCAAAAGTTATAAGTGATTTTCTGAAAAGTTCAATGGGAAAATGGCGGCCGACGGAGTTTTCGAATACATGGGGCTGTATGGCACCAGAAACCGAAAACGGGCAAAAATGGGCTCTATTTTCCCATTGAAATGTTCAGAAAATCACTTATAACGTTTGAATAAGACGTCGGATCGGGCTGAAATTTTGGCATCTAATTGCAACCTCTAGCGCTACCTTTGGGCGGAGAATGAGCGTTCGGCGATGCCTAGTTTATTTTTGCAGTAAACAAACCCTGCTTTGTGACACCCTGTACTTAGTGACAGTACGGACGGACACTTTTGTGTCGTTACAAACCATTTGCAGGACTTGAGGGACCGACTTCTCCCGGTAACGGGTTCTCGTACTCGCGTACACATCGGCGATCACCTGCTTGCAATCCTTTGAAAACTTCTAACAAGTAATCTTCGAAAATATTCGAGCAGGAGAGGTACTAGAGGTCGCTACGGAAGGCGCCATTTTCTCAAAACAGGCCAGGTAGCCAGAGAACTCGAAAACTCAGCGACTGTCGCACGGATGGTGAAAACCCGACACGGGTTAAAATAAAAAAAAAATGCAGTCACATATTTTATTTTTACGTTTTATTGAAAACCGCCTTTGTTTCGTCAAGATTTTAACGCAATTATGAGTTACTAGCTCCAAAGACGCATCTTTTTCCAGTTTTTGTTTTTTACAGGCGACGCTAGCATTGACTCTTGCACACTGTGTATGAAACGGAGTAAACGTACTGTTACAGAATAGAGGTTTGATCTGCACAGAGATGGCAACGTATAATGCATTTTCTATGAAAATGAAACAAACCGTGTGTATGGCCATCATTGGATGTCCCTCGGACGTCCACTGTATCTCCAAATCCGGACATTCAGAAACGGAAGTCCACAGTAGATCCGATGGACGTCCCAACCTGGCACTGGATATTTGGCTCCTTTTCGGACGTCCGACGAACGTCCATTGTTTTCTGGGGCTGTTCAGCTCGTATAATCCTTGGGTATACTCGTCATCACTCCAAGGTGCCGACTCATCATGACTAACCGCGTGTGTTGATCGCCGCCGTTGATTTGTTTCGGTCTTCTGGTAACACGCCCTGCACTTTCAATGTGTTTGGTCCTTCGGCGAAAATTGCAGCGTGCCGTGAGTAATCTGCATGTAGCTGCGACGTGTTGCTCGTGACAGCGATGGCGTCGTTGTTCACTCGTTCCAAAGTCCTGTTTCTCTTGCTTGCCTTGTAGGTTCCGGTTTTCACGTAGAGTTGATCTTCGACCTTTGGTTACGGCGTTAATGGTAGTCCTTTGAGCTTTGATGTCGTTTTGCTGTCTCACTGCATACTCTGCTATCAATGCGAAATTATACGCCTTCTGGAATGCTAGGTCTGGCTCTGAAAAAAGTCTTTGCTGAAGGTGTTCTTCCGCAATCACACATACGAACCTATCCCGGAGCATCACCTCCAGTGGTAGCATTGTTTTGGACGATGAGGTGACAGGCTTGCCGCCGTTTACACTGGTGCTGGTGCTGGTGCTGGTGCTGGTGTTGGCGCTGGCTGTTGCTGGCACTGGTGCGGTTGTTGGAACTCCAAAGTCGCAATCGACGGCGAGCTGCCTTAGTGCCGGAGCATATTCACTGATGGACTCTCCTCCCAAGTAGTACACTACCCTGGCTCTAGCTCGCGCCAGGTTGGGCAGCCAAGGAAACTTTCCTTGGACTGTGCTTGTTTTGCACCAAGGCTTCAGCTAGAGCCAACCTGGCATGCCAAGATTGGCAGTAAGCTGTGATTCCCCGTCTAGCCAATCTGGGCTCCATCCTGTAAATACAGCCTGGGCCAGGGTGGCTGTTTCCGGGTCAGCCAATCCTGGCTATACGGGGTAAATACAGCCCAGGCCAGGTGGCTGCTTCCGGGTCAGCCAATCCCCACGTAGCACGAGAATGTACTGAGAACATTTCTGGAATGTTTTCAAGGAGATAGTCTTAGAACGTTCGGAGAACGACAAAGAACATTACCAGGATTTTCAATAAACATTCAAATTTCCTAACAAGGTTCTAACAACGTTCTCAAAACATCCAAAGAACATCTGCAACTTTCTTTAAACGTTGCAAAGTTATGCAGGGACATCCTTTCAATCTCCTCGGGATGTGGCATGGGTACATCCCTACATTCAGGGAACATTTTCTGAGGGTTATTTGCAAAGATTCTACAATTACGGTTTGCTTCGGAGTACCAATGAGTCGTACTACATATATGGATATGGTAAAGATCAACACAGGGCGATCAATAGTTTTAATGAAAGATATGTCTCGAAGGCGCAGGCACGAGATTCCCGCTTTCCCAGCGCACCAGCCTGAGCATGTACCAACTGTACTCCTACAAGTCACTTATCATCTTTCATTCAACATGTACCGCATACATAACCGATTACTTACTCGGAGCTTAAGAACAGATACACATGGTATCCCACACGCAACTGCAGGATATACCTTTCTGCTCTAAAGTAATGAACCCACCCACATGCTAAAAATCGGGTCTATTCGAAACTGCACCTCTACATACCCAGTGAGTGGCAAGTTCGTTATCAAGTTTTGAAAACCATTGCTTTTATTCTACACCTTATATCACATTCCTGGGTAGACTTGTATAAGATAAAACTGATCTTTTATGCTAAGTTTCCAGAAACTCCACTTAATTTGCAAATTTTTGGCACAAAGTGGCATATAGTGGATGGTGTTTCGAACCACAGATTGCGTGAGAGCTCCGTAAAGTTGGCTTCACCTGCGAAAGTTCTAGGAATGTTCGCGAGCGAAGTTCCAAGAGTGTTGCTCATATTAATGTTCGAAGGCGAATGTTCCGAGAACATTGTGCATACGAATGTTCGAAACGAATGTTCCTAGAATGTTGAGAAGCTTACCTTGTAGGGACTGTTCGCATAAGAACGTGCCTAGAACGTTCTGAATGGTGTTTTAACGTTCCTTCAGCATTCAGAACAGCCAGGAAATGTTCGCTCGACATTGGCTGCTACGTGGGTCCTGGCTATATGGGTAAAAAGAACTCGGACCAGGGTGGCTCTTCACGGGCGAGCCAGTCTTGGTGACGATAATGTTGCAGTATATGTTTTTCTGCTTTTCTTTTGAAGGAACAAATATGCGGTCTGGCAACATGGCCGAACGCTGGCTGTTTCTTGTATTGGTTGGGCCAGGGAATCTCAGTGAATCCCCAGGGAAGCACACATCCTGGCAGTGGCCTGTCTATCTCAGCCGACCCTGGCCGGGAAAATGCGAGCTCCAGCCAAGGAAACGCACTTCCTGGCAGTGGTCTGTCTATATCGGCCGGCCCTGGCCGGGAAAATGCGAGCTCCAGCCAAGGAAACGCACTTCCTGGCAGTGGTCTGTCTATATCGGCCGGCCCTGGCCGGGAAAATGCGAGCTCCAGCCAAGGAAGCCCTTCCCTGGCTGTAGCATGGAAACCTTCCCTTAGCGAAAACTAAGACGTTTGAAATATACCACATTCTAATTTCAGTGTATTTGAAGTACAGCTAATAATTGTAAGTACACAAAAAATAGACCGAAAATATACGCCTCTTTTTTTTTTACTTAGTTCTAAAATATATTTCTGAAAATAGTTTTAAAATGCCGTTATTTAAACTACATTTGAAGTTCTCTTCATGCGTTCTGAAATAGGTAAATACTAAATTAGTAGGCACAAAATACTTTTCAATTAGATTTCTTAAAATATTAGTTTATTTCATGCAAAATATACTCCAACCCGAAAAAAAAGGCAACGATCAAAAATATGTGCAGAATGCTCTTACAATACTTGGAAATCGTAAATACTTTTGTGTTATACCCTAAGTACCTTTTGACTGCAATAATTTGGTAGTTTGACTTAAACTACCAAAGTATTAAAAAGCTCGAGCGCCTATCAGAAATTCACTTCAAGCAGATGTGGAGTACATTGAACTGCCTAAATACAACAATTGATTAGTTTGTCAATTGAGTTGTGCAGCATCGCGCTGATGAATTAGAGAAGTTTATGTTATTGTTTCCTTTTTTCTATCAAGAATACACCTGATGAGTTTCTTGCACACCAATCACAAACGAAGTTCGGGAACTACTACCACAACACTTGCTGATGCTGGGAAGCTTCAGCAAGAGCTGTGAGCAGGTATGTTTGGCGTGGAATTGTGTTAGCGCAATGTTAGTTCACTGAATGTGTATACTCGTCATTGTATGTGATGTGAGTAGTGACTTTAATATAGTGACGTTAATGACCCTATTAAAAAGTCAACGAGTAAAGAAAAGCAAAATTACTATTTTAAAGTAAAGAAACTAGCTTGACTCGCTTCATCCTGAGTGGTGCTATGCAGAGAGGCAATAACATTTCTTCTAGAAGCCGTTTTTGTGGATTTTGTTTTAGCGACTGCGCCAAATTATTATTAGTTGTACCAATGCTTTTTAGTAAGAGATATCGTCCACGAACTTCAAAACACTGTTTCCCATTTGACAGACTCCCTAGGAGAAGATAGAATACTTAGAACCTCAATACGTGCAGAGCTGGTCACCGGCCAAATGATTACCTTGAATATGAAGCAACGGTGAGGGTGCAGGCTAGCTGGTGTAAGTTGAGCATAGTTGTAAACCCGAGACTGGGGATACGGACAAGGGACAAAACACAGAACGACACGGACGAAGTCCGTGTCGTTCTGTGTTTTGTCCCTTGTCCGTATCATAGAGTAATATAGTAGAACGTAAAGAGTGGCCACTCCCATAGACCCCAGCGGCCCACTCGACTACCAGCGCTCCTAGCGGCCGCCGTGAAAGTTTTCTCAACTTCCTGTTTGGATGCTTTCGGTTTCGTTTTTTAACATGGATAGAGTCACAAAATACTAGTAGTCAAATAAATGGATAACTAAAATTAGTGCTTCCAACTGTATTGCGCGGTAGCTTGCGCCACCTAGGCTGTCGTGATTAACTACAATTTTAAGGACAGAACGAGCGGGTTGGTAAGAGATAATTAAGCTTGAGGACGAAAACGAGAAAGACGGACACCTCACAAACTTACAACTATGGTTGTCCGTCCTTCTCGTTTTCTTCCTCAAGTTTAATTACAATTTTAAATTTGGTTACGGTTGCTAATTTAGAATTTACTTGGGCGTTTGAGCTGTGTATACAACAACTCAAAAGCACGCTTAAATTCATTCACAATTTCAGGACAGACAGGTAACTAGGTAACCATGTACAATCCCAACATGAAATATAAAACTATGTCACGGAACGGGAAAAAAAGGACAACCAACAGACGGCAGTGATTAACAAACATTAAAATGTTTATTTAGGCCACAATGATAACCATAAAAAATAGTTACTTTACATAAAAAAGAGAAACAAAAGACCGTGAAAATTATTTTTGCACTTAACCGTTTCAGGACGTGTTACAAAGAATATTTAAAAAAAAACAAAAACATCAGCCTTTTTGTACAGGTTTGAGGGAGGAAACATTCAAAAGTTCACAACTGACACCAAAGCCGGGTGACCCAATACGAAGATCCATACCAATAAAGAAACATTAAACACCAACACATTAGAAAAAAACACACATCAAGTGGTTCTGCAGTCGCTAGTAAAGACTGGTCAACTGCTGGCCTGCAACCTGGTCATTACAAATTATACCTGGAAATGCTCGGCGTGCAGTGTGCACCGTTCTGTAAAGTACCGTATTTTCCGGACTATAGTCCAAACACAGGGTAGTGGTATAGTTTCAGAGTCCACACAAATCTGTTTGTGTGCCCACACAAACGAATTCTCCTAAGTAGCTCGCCGTGTAAAATGCCTGCCTTGTTAGCGCACAAAAACTTCTATAGTAGGTTACAAGTCAAGAAGGTAGCGGCAAATGCCCCTCAAAGGGAATCATATATCCCTCCGCCACCTCCGCATCCAATAGCGTCCCATCGTTTCCGTGACGTTGCAGCCAACGCGCGAGGAGGGTCGTGCCTTTCTGTACATATTTGCTTTATCTCTCGACTTTGACTTAGAATTGTGGAAGCCACGAGAGGGAGATTAAGTCTTCCCCCTTCCGATGGAAACAAAGACGACTTTCGGGGATTAGCTTTCCCCTCCGATTGATACAAAGGCTGCTTTCAGGGGCTCGGTTCCTTCTCCGGTGAATACAAAGGTCGCTTTCTTAAAAAGTGGGTGTCGGAGATAAGTTGGCACCACTCTGTGGCCATTATCTATCCATTGAAGCTGAACAAGGAGCGTTTCCAGTGAACTCTTCTTTCGATTGCGGAGGGATTTGAAACCGGCGCACCACGCTTGTGGGAGGAGCTTCTCCTACCTTCTTAACTTGTAACCGACTATAGTATCAATTATTAGGGCACAAAAAGACTCTTAGCATAACAAATCATTATTTAACAATCTGTTATCCAAAAATTTCCGTCGCATCTATCATAAAAAACAATCTTGCAAAAACAAATCCTTGTATATTCCACACCTGCAGATTGTCCCCACAACATAAAATTGCAATTCAAAACATGACTAGCCTGCGGCTCTTGTCCAAACAATATGACTCTTCTTGCCTATGTACAAGCTGCACATCAAACTAAAGAGCAATCGTGAACAAGACCAGGAAGGGCCCAATGACACCCAAGTTGCGTGACCAATGGACAGGACTATGCATAATAAAAAAACGACAACTCTCCCATTCAACAAGGCCATACATAAAAATACAAAGACAAATGATTTTGAAATTATACATTCACTAATATAGCCCTGTGGCCTGCGACCAAGCCTTAAAAAAGTAATACCAAAAATGCTTGACACTCGGTTTGCACTGCACAAATAAAACTTTCTCCGCACCTGTAACACATATGTAATAAAATGCAAAATTAATGCTAAACGCATGTTTAAATTTATACAACCCTTTAAATTTCACCAGGTGCGCCCCAGAGACGCAAGTTTGGAGCCTAACTCTGCCTGAATTCCGGTTAATAAAGCGCATATGCCAGCAGAGACGTACTCTGCAAAACATCTCTTAAAACTTCGTATGGCACTCCTTAGTGCAAAACATAAAACTGCTAATGTCCATGAGTTTGGCCTACAAAACACCACAGCTGTTACGAAGATGCGCCACTCTTTCAATGACAGAAAGGAAGTGCAACTCAAGCTGCTAGATGTATCTGAAGGGAGCTTCTAATGGCACGGTAGGTTCCCAAAAAGCTTGCCCGGTATGTTGTACGCTTTAAGCATTGTTAAATACTGATGAGGACGGTACAGGGCGTCATGCTCATTCTTCAGCAATTCTACCATGAACAACCTGGCGCAGTCTTCTCAGCAAAAAGTTTTATCGAAAATCCCGCGACATACTATATTGCAGATTCATCAATGATGTGCGAGTCGTCATGTGCCGCCAGTTCCGCAATGTTGTCTAGCGGAGGAAAGTTGTCAGGCGGGACACATTCAACAATGTCTGCAAGCGATTCACTCTGAAGCGAAAATGGCGACAACTTCTGAAGGAGCCCAGACCCGTCGTCTTTAACATTACCCTTTTCTGAAAGCTTGAAAAGCTTCTGAATCCCAATGTGCTTCAGCCCAGAAGTGAACTGCGACACATTGGGATTTGTATTGCAGCCTTGCTTCTGCCTAATACGCCCAAACATGTTTGCAAGCGGATCTTGCTGAAGGCGCCGGGTCAGCAGAAACTGGAAGTCATAGTTATGAGAAACATCTTCCCAGAGCAGCAGAAAGGCTTTAATAGTGACTTGCCAGCCTATGATGGTTTGTGGCTGGCGTCTCCCCTCAAACCTCCACGCTGCAATCCAAGGAAGCTGCTTCTCAAGGAACTCAACTAACTCCGAATTTCCCTTCCGAATTCCATGTCGCAACTTTTGCTCTGTTTTTTTTGCACCTAGAACTGTTTAAACAGTCAAAAACCTTGTCCATCCGATCGCAAAAGTATGCCGTAGACATGGCTGCCTCTGGAAGTTCTTTTGCGTACACAAGAGACAACAGTGCGACGCAACCCGAGGCGCTCAGAACCTGTGTGGCCCGTTCCACTTTCCTGTTATTAAAATACTTTTGGTAAATGTGCCGGTCAGTCAGCTTTGGTGACAATCGCAGCCGCATCTCATGTGTCGAATGGTATAACTGTACTATGTACGACCAATCCACAACTTCATTTTCGATGTGAAGCCTGTGCGCTTGCACATCGTTTTATCAGGTGTGGAACGTCGAAAATGAAGTAGACACGCTCATTTTTTACAGTAAATATGGCTGACAGACCGACACAACCAACTTATTTGCCAAACTGACTTTGGAGGCCCCTTGGTCGCATATGACAGCCCTTATACTAATTCTGATGTCCTTTAGCTGTTCGATCAGGGATGTCAGCAAGTTACGAAGTACGGTCGATGGGGTCGATGTATGCCCAATAGTGTAGGCGACTGGCTGAACCCACCTCTTAGAAGTACCAGAGAGTAGGACAACCAAGGCTCGGTCTGCGATCGTGGAAGTGCGTTCGATGCCATCGTCCGTAAATCCTTGAACGACATCCTGAGTGACATCATAGGCCAAGTTCTTTTTTAGGACCATCTCGTCAAAGACGAGGGTACAGACTCGGTCCCGTTCATTCAACGACTGCGTCTTGGTCGAGATAGACGGCATTATTCCTGGAATAATTCCGGGTGTCATTTTGATATTACACAGCCACCTTCTCAGGGAGCGCCAAGAAGGCAAAGTGAAATGTGCGGACAAAAATCGGTACGCTTGCGGCCCACAAAAGTTTAAGTGCAAGGCAAACTTTTTTAGCCACAGCGGAAATCTTTTTCCCCTGCCCTTCGACCTCAGTTTCACATGACTTGACACCAGCTGGAATACCTCCTCAGTGGCATGAGGGCGAATCATGGCGAGGGCTTCCGTAGCTGTCTGAGGCGCCTTCTGCTCGCTCTTGCTTCCGCAGTCTTGCGATGACCTTCCTGTAGCGCGAGACCTTGGCTTGAAGACGCTTTATGTCGTCCTTAGGTCTCATTGCTGACTTGTGGAAACTGGGCGTGGAAGCGCGTGAAATAGCTAGAACCAAGAAACACAATATTAGCCAACTGAGAAACAATATATGTGGCCATAGAGTTGAGCTTGTACACTCAACTTTGCATTATATTTATATAATTTGAAAAATCAACACCACCTTATATTTATGAGTCTAAAACTTTTAGGTCATTAATGGCTGTTAACTAAAGATATCCAGAAGCAATACCAACTTTCCATTTGCACAGAAGAATCTTACTGATGAAAAGCATAGAGGCATCCACGTAAGCAAAAACAATTAGACACTTACAAGCCTCGGCTGATTCAGAGCTGGCAAAGGAGAATGGTGTCACTGGGCTGAGGTCCGAAGGCGTGCCGTACGAGGCACTGGCCTGCACGAGATCTGCAAGAAGTTTGTTATCAGAAACAAGTTGTTGCTTCAAACAGAGTCGCTTCTTCACCGTGAGCTGCCCTGGACAGGGTGACCGGCTGGCTGTCCGAAGGCGTGCCGTGCGAGGTGCTGGCTTCCACGAGGTCTGCAAAAATATGGCTATTAGAAACAAGATGAAGTCACCTGCAATTAACAAAATGTTGGACACAACAGCAGCAGTGTTGGGGTTGTAACACAGCAGTCAACACGTTCTGGACATTGAAACAAAACATTTCTAGATTATGGGAAGTTTCGGAGCTAGGGAAGCTCCAAACCAATGATGCTGAGGCTTAGTGAACACACGGTATTGTGATGCAGAAGCGCAAACATGACACGATCACCTAAACGTGACCATACCACTGACGCTAAATAAAAATAAGAGTAATGTCAGAGCTTACGAAGCAGAAAAAGTAGAGTTACATATAAGCCAAATTTTTCTACATATATATTTTGCATACATCGGGAAGTGGATAAAGCATTACCACGACAAATCACAAACTGCCAGTGTTCCTGTGGACGAACACTGGGCACTGCTGTTTTTGTGAGCCTCATTCGTCCAGGGTCCATGAAGTCGTGTACAGCGAAGTGGTCGCTGCACAAGTAGTAGCTCGCATGTAGGCCCGCCGCCGGTTTGTCCATGAGGTCACGTCTCTTGGTGTACTTGACACACGCTTTAGACCTGTGACATGTAGTACAGGTAAATAAATGCCTGAAGATGACTTGGACATTAAAGTGCCAGAGGCGGTTAATAAATAGGCCATCGCTGTTGAACAGGAATGCCTCTGTCCCTTTATCACAGATATACAATTTTATTTGTTCCTTCGAAGTTATAGGATGTCACAAAAAGAACAGCAGAAATTTTCAATGTCAACTATTTTTGTTTATGATATATTCAGTGAAGTGTTAAGTCTGTGCTGATGTGAAGGCAAACACACAGTAGTGTCCTATACATTATTTTCTAACAAGTACAGGCTATGTGCGAGATTACGAAGTACAGTTTTAAGAAAAATGAAATACATAAATCTACGGGTGGTAAGTGAACTGTGATTTCATTTCTCTGAGCTGGCTGTTCTCGACCAGATCAAATTAAAATCACGGTGCTGCGGCATGTACTTCTAACATTAATAAGGACAAAACCTCACGCAAAGAACGAAAAACCCGTGCGAGTAGGATGAAACCACACCACATTGAGCGAAGCGTCTCAGGACCTCTTTTTTGGCGTCACCGACTCTCGGCCCCCGCAAAACTGTGCTCCATTTCACCGTAAGTGCCAGGAAAGAAACAACTACGAGAGAGAGCTCGACGCTTTAAATGAGCATGTAATTCACGCTCGTTTAAGAAGTGAAAGCTGGAATCAGCGTCGCTGAAGACAACGCGCACGTGTTTGCAGCGTCGCTTCTGCCCTGCTGCATTTCACGCTATGGAAATGAGAAAAGCGGCGAGCCCGAAAGACGCTGATGCCCAACAGACCCGTGAAACACTCCTCATGTGGTTGCGTAATAGTGTTTTGAAATGGCTCACCTTTTCTACGAAGTGAACACCGAGAAATCCACGTGACGACAGGAACAGCAGGCAGACCGCCCGAGCCGCCGAGCCCAACACCCAGGCTGTTATGGCGGCGTTTTGCCCAAGCGAAAGTCGCAATCATTGGAATATTTTTCTCTAACCTTCGAAACTACTAATAATTTTAAAAGCTTCTAAATTAAGGTAGAACAATTTATGAAAGGTGCAAATATAACAAATGTATAAATAATTAGGCACCATGGCGCCAGCTGGCGGCTGCCGTGAAGCCTACTTCCTGGGCCGCGATAGGGTCGGAGTGGCCACTCTTTACGTTCTACTATATTACTCTATGTCCGTATCCCCAGTCTCGGGTTTACAACTATGCTCACCTTGAATATGTAGGCTATATAAGGCTCTAGAGCAGTCAACGGGACAGTGATTCAGATGTTCAGTGCGTCATGGTGTTTGTGTTTGTTTCTGATGGGTAGTTGTGGGATGTATTTAGTAGAGCCTTCAAATACCGCAGAAATACATCGACTAACAAAATCCAAACAAAATAAAAAAATTGCGTAGCCGCTTTTTAGGACACAAATGACGTCTTGAGGGGGAAGGAATTATATTTTTGGTATATCTAAAATCTTTTCTGATTAATATTTACGATATATTTTGAATACATTACGTGCGTATTTCGAATGCGGACAAAATAATAGAGAATGAATACAAAATGAATATTCATATTCAATATATTTCAAATTCGTTTCAAGTACGGCCTCTTTTTGCTAAGGGTTGGGCCAGGAAATACAATGAAGGGCCAGGCTGGCGGACGATCGTATTCTTTGGGCGATGCTGGGCCCGCTTACTACAATGAAGCGCCAATATTGGCCCAAGCTGGCCCAAGAAAATGCGCTACCTGGGCTGTCTCCTGGTCTCTCCACTGAAACTTTCTTCTGCTGAGGAGCTCGGACGGTTGCTGGCCGAAATGGGTGTGCAGCATGTTCATTATGCCGTCGCAAGCCAATCCGCCAGGCTTGTTAGGTGCCACCAATGCTCGCACCGTTTCATAGGTCTTGGTGCCGCACAAGGTGAGGAGAAGTGTTCTCTTCTTCAAAACGACAGTTGCCCCATTCGCTTCAAACTAGAAGTTCAGTCGTTCCTCCCACGATGACCACCCGGTGCCGTCAAATTCTGCCAGCTTACCCTGGGTAGCTGGCATCGTGAAGACGTACGAAGATGCGTGGTCGTTCATTCACTACTTCGTCGCCAGTGTAAAATAGCCTTAGCTACCTATACGGCCTTAGCTGGGCTAATGACGAGACAGCCATTCGAAGCATCCGAAAACGGTCGGGGTTTCTTTTATATGATCACAAGAGCGCAGTCAGCTCTCGAGACAAAAGCCCGCGCTCGTGCGCAGCGCTCGCAGACTTGCCCGCTGGCCGTTTGCCGGTGAATACGTCAAATACAGATCTCCTCATCTTCTTGCAATCTTTCTCGTTGTGAGCAGCCAGTTACAACGGGCTATAAACAAACTTTGTAAGTGGGCAGACGAAAATGATTTAAAGTTTTAGAGCGCAGCTTTTAGGCGCCCGCTTCCGGCTTGAGCGGCGTCGCCGTCGCCGTCGCCGTCGGCGTAACCGTAAGGCGTCAGCGTGACGCATCGGCGTGATGCGTCGGCGTCGCCATAACCATAACGCGTCGGCGCAACGCATCGAAGTGACGCGTCGGCATCGGCGTAACCGTAAAGCGTCGGCGTAACGCAGCGGTGTAACCCGTCGGCGTCGCCGTAACCATAACGCGTCGGCGTAACGCGTCGGCGTGACGCGTCGGAGTGACGCGTCGGCGTCGCCGTCGCCGTCGGCGTAATTGCGCGGTGCATTGTGGGAAACGTCCCATTATGCACCGCGCGGGAGGGAGGAGGTGGAGGAGGAGGAAGGAGGGAGGAGGATAGAGTTGGAGGAGCAACACCACCTAGAACTGAAGGCCGCAGCGCTCCTCGGGTGACGTCACACGAGTCGGCTGGCGAGCGCCGCGGAAAAGCGCTGCACTGAAGGCGTCGCGCATAGATTTACCGACGTAGAATGGCATTTTTTATTGACCCAAACGTTTGTTAATTGCTAAAAAGGATTTATAAATATCTGTATGACTGGGAAACATATTTTGTTACACGGGCAGCATATTAGGACGTACAATTATTGTTATGATATGAAAGAACAAGGTTAACGACGTTTGGAGAGAGATGGGTTTTCGTTTTAAACATCCGAATCTTCGGTGCTTTAGTTATCTCTAGGAGTCTGAAGACACAAACAAACAAAAAGTAAATGCCCTGAAACGTTATTGTAAGTGATGGGACCCAACAAAATGCATAACAGCACCAATCAAGTTGGTGATGACATGTGCGGTTACTGAATTCGTATGTGAAGCTAATGAAAACAAGATTATTTTAAAAAATGTGAACTTTTGGAGAACGAAAAAATGTAATGTGTTTAAATGTATTTTTACCAGAAGTAAACATGTGATAATAAAAACAAAACTGCAGGCGAACTGGGGAATGTTTTTCATAAAGTCATTAATCCTTAACTGAGACACGAAGACGAAAAATTAGGCACGGAAAAGACACAAAAAAGAGGCAAAGACGCCGCCTAGATCAAAGCGCACAAGTTTTGATTTAACCGAGTGCAGGCAAACTTAAAGCATAATTTTCAGTAAGGGACACATGCAGCTGTGAGAGCTTCATGCACACAACTACCCGCGTTCATTCACACTACGAATCGATGCTGCGAATATAAGTTCTCTTACCTTTGAAAGCTTCAAATTGTATATTCTCGTGCATCCATACTTTCTTGTTGTATCCATCTTGACACAATTCAAACACAAGCAACTTAGATGTCGCTCTGTAGCTTTCGCGACAGCAAGACACAGCACACGTACGGCAATGTCAAAAAATAATAATGGTATGACAACTGTTGCACTGAATATAAAATAATTATTTTGATTTTAGGGTTTCACTTTTTCTCTTCTTTGACTTGGGATTAGCCTCATAAGCTTTTCGTTCACCTTTCCACAATAGTTTTTCAGCACAATGTTCGTGCTGCACCAGAACAAGTTCTTCAGCACGAGCTCACTTGTGTGTCCTTCTTCACATGCGTCGAAGTCAGAAGTCTCGTTGGTAGACAGCAGTTCCATTGTAAGCTCGCTGACGAACTGACGCTGGATCGGAACCTTCATAAACTCTGTCTGCTTGGAGAGTTCTTGAGCAACAACGTAATTGTGTGTCATGACATTAACGGCGAACATAGTTGGATAAAGGAGCCCCCCTCGATCCAATTGCTTGACAAGAGAGTAGTTCTCCTGCGCAAGTGAAAATGTTGCCGTCTTATCTTCTTCGGTAAGCGCCGCCCTGGATTTTTGACATTTCGGCTTTTTCAAAGCGGCATAAACTGTGTACCCTGGTCCCTGCCACGGAGACTAGGACTGGGAGGGTCTAATTTATCACTTGTGACACTGCCTCTCCTGTAACTATATGTTGCAGCTGGGGTCTGGCGTGTCTACTTGTTTTTCAAGCTGCTCCCATCGCTTGTCTTCACACGGGATTGTCGGCAACGTACTCTGCAGTCGCAGCTTATTTCCACCTCCATAAAGCTGCCTTATAGATATGTGATACTGCGAGCCAGCCAGCTGTCTGTACTTCCCGAAACGGTCTTCCAAGCTATCAGTCTGAATCTTTCCCAGCAGGACATAGTTCAGCCCGAGTTCAGTGAAGCAATATTCGGTGATCTGTACAAGTGCACGGGTTGTTTGACGGAGTGCTCCGTGAGTCTCCTTGGTTAGCGTGCCACTGGTAAGGTTCTTGCTCTCCCATACGTCAAGCCAGGCGTCCAGCCAGTCAAAAAGACTGCACAAAAAATGCACATTGGGATCGTCCTCTGCAGAAGTCACTGGTTCTTGAAAGTCGTCTCTGAGTCACGTTCCTTTCTTCGGCGTCCATGGTAAAATTTCCTTCAGATTCCGAGACCTCGACGATTTCATTGATTCCTTTAATAATATGCAGCACAGTTGTAGGAACAAGAAGGGGAGATAGAGCGAAGGCTACAGGCTCCTGACCGTGGTTTTGAAAACGGAAGCTTGCGCTACAAAGATACGTTTCTAAAATTAAAAGCGAGAGCTAGCTTGTGCTTGTCGCCTTCGCTGCCACGTCAGCGTAAAATTCAACGAAATAAACTCCATAATTTAAAAAAAAAATGTGAAAAGATATGAGAGTTCTCACCCTGGTATGCGTTGATAGAAAGAACCAGGTTTTTCCGAGGAATCGCCCACACCCATACTTTTCAGTTCTTCATCCTCCGGGAAGTTAAACACAGACACTTTCTTCGAAGACGTTTCATAGTTCCCATGGCACCCAGGGACACAGCATTTATGAGACATGGCTAGCCCGAAAGCCGCCCGTAACTTGACGATCACCACGCGTAAACCGCCACGCACACCAAACACAAAAGACAAAAGAGGCGGTTAGAGCAGTTCGCGTACTCCCGCCGCGACACTTGCACAAGCCGCCGTGCGCAAAGGAGGCAACAGTTGTCTATTGCGCAAGCCCCGGGAGACCCTGGGCTCGGAGAAAGCTAAAAACAAAAACAAAAAGAGGCCGGCGCATGCGCCGCTTGGCGTCTTTGGGAAAGCACATTTAAGAAAAAAAAAAGAAAGCATGTGTTGCGGAGAAGGCCTCCTCTCAGGTCGGCCCACTCGTCGTGAATCTGTGACGTCACAACTCCGAGCGCTGCGGCCTTCGCTCTAGGTGGTGTTGGGAGGAGGGAGGAGGAGGAGAAAGAGGAAGTAGGAAGAGGGAGGAGGAAGCGGGAGGAGGAGGGACAAAGAGGAGGGAGTGAGGAGCACCGGAGGAGTAGATGAGGAGGGAGGAGGGGAGGGTACGGATGAGGAGGAGAAGCATACTGTGCTCTCCGTACCCTCCCCTTCTTCTCCTCAAGAGCTGCGCTCTACTTCGGCATTACAGGAAGTTGTAAACGTCTTTTTTTTTTTTTTTGCAAAGAACGCTTTTTTCTCTGCGCCGCGAGCTGTCCTTAGATTTAGCTTTGGAACGAAATGGGACACTCATTCCTGTCAGGAATGAGCACAGATTTCTTGGTAGTATATTTGACAAAAAATTGCCTTTATTTCCCACCTGAAATTTCTGAACGAAAAGTCCTTTCGTTTCACAAACCTTATGATGTTTTGGCTCATAAGTCTTGGGTGTTGAATCGGAAATGTCTTTTGCACTTGTCCAACGCCCTTGTGCGATCTGCTCTTGATTATGGCACCGTAATGCACGAATCAACCCCCCCCCCCCCCCCCCCGTCTGCTCTCAAGATGTTGGATCTTGTACATAATCTTGGCTTGCGTTTGGCAACGGGTGCTTTTCGGGCATCACCAGTACTTACCCTGTATGCGGAATCAAATGAGATGTCATTGTGTAAATGACGCCAGTTCCTCAGTCTAACATACGCGTCTAATATCCTAGCCAACCCTAATCACCCAACATAAAATTCAAAACAAATGTCTCAATTCTACCGTCTCTTTGAAAATAAGCCAAGCATTGTCAGACCCTTAAGTTTTCGTGTAGAGCAATTTCGTTCCTCACTTCAATTTCATCTGGACAAACTTAACCCCTTCAGAACGCAGTCTGCGTTGCCCCGTGGAACGCGGTGAGTGTTTTTTGCTAGTGGACTTTCACTAAGTTTAATCAGAATAGCATATCAGGTATTGTCATTCCACAGAATCCCTTGACGTGGAAGAGGAATATAAAAATTACGCTCACTTTTACACTGATGCGTGCCAAGACTTCATCTTTTGTCGGTTGTGCAGTGCACTCTGGTCATTTTGTTAGAGTAAAATGCCTTCCTGAATTTGATAGTATATTACTGCTGAAATCTATTCTGTGACTTTTGCGCTGGATTATACTGTGAAGACTAAAACTAGACGGGCCGTATTTTTTGTGGACTCTAAGAGTGCCATTACTGTAATATGCTCTCTAAAATCCACTAAGAATATGCTTGTTGAACAAGTGCGAAGTAAACTTAATGAAGCTTTACATAAAGGTCAGAACATAAACTTCTGCTGGGTTACAAGTCATGCAAGAATAGAGGGTGATGAGGATGCAGACAGTCTCGCTGCATCCTCAGGTAACTTCTCTCAATATCAAGCTAGCTTACCCTATCAGGATATCGAACCATTAATTAAGTTATCACTCTTTTGTTTATGGCAGTAACAGTGGGCCATGGTGTGTTATAACAAGCTCCATGTAACCAGGCCCGTCCTTGGGTCCTGGGAGAGCTCTTCACTTGAGAACCGCTTACACAAAGTTGTATTTTGCCGGCTTCGAATTGGTCCCTCTCGCATTACTCACAGGTATCCCCTTTGTGGACAGGATCCGCCAGTTTGTGAGCACTGTGGCGACCATCTTACTATTCTCTATATTTTGTGGCTCAGACCAGGATTTGACACTGAACGAAGCGCTCCTTTTCCGGAGTTTTTAGATATTGTATTCCATTTCATCCAGCTCTCTTGCCGGGAAAGCGCTCTCCCATCTCTCTTGATCGAGTTTTGGTATTATACTAGTACTGGCCTTATACACTAGATTTAGTCAAGCTATATCCAGGATCGCCATTTTGTAATTACGTAACCATAGGTGCTTCATCAGTTAATTTAGTCTAATGCAGTATGGCCTCCATTGCTGTTGCGCCATAAAATCCGCGAATACACACGCACACACGCAATTTCTTTGCGTACGCAAAGCTTTAGCGTATCGTCCACAAAACTGTCTAATAGAGTATGGAACGTTTTGCGTACGCGAAGAAATTGCATTGTCGCCATGCTGCTTTTCAAAACGCAGTTTGGACTTCCGCATGCGTTTTGCGACGACGCAAGTTTTTGCATATGAAAATATTTTCGTACGTCATTCTCAAACCCCCTATATAATCACTTCAGTTAGTTATTATCAAACATGACCTCACCGGCGGTGCGGGTAAATGCGAGTGTCCGCTGTTTCATGATATATATAACTTTTCGTGGCTGGATATTTTATTTGTTTCAAGACAAAACTATTTTGTGATTATTTTACACTTTAAGTTGGGTGGTTAAATATAAAATATCAAATGAATTAAATCTGTCGACCTGCCACCGTTTGCTCCTACTTATCTCAAATCTCCCAACACCACGCTATATCACAAGCCTTTCGTTCCACCCTCGCCGCGTTACCCGTTGGCAAGGAAGAAGCTTGCTTCACAT
The DNA here is from genome assembly GCA_013358835.2 of Ixodes persulcatus. Taxonomy (NCBI): domain Eukaryota; kingdom Metazoa; phylum Arthropoda; class Arachnida; order Ixodida; family Ixodidae; genus Ixodes; species Ixodes persulcatus. The sequence goes on from JABSTQ010004045.1 coordinate 60,227, forward strand.
CGCCCCTGTGTAGGGATGCCTACAGAGAAATTAATTAAACAAATGTTCAGAAAACTGCTTGCATTAATTTTATTGAAGCATTTCCCTGGAAAGGTAGCACAAGGAACATATATTGAAGGGGGATTCCCTTCCTCGTCACTCAATGGAAAAATTTCGCTACACAAACATGAGCTTCAGGAATGCCCAGGAGTATTGATTATTTTTTAGCTTTATTATAAATATATGATGCATGTCTTAAGATCCCTGGAGTTTACCCTAAAAGCCCTGCAGATTTTGAATAAATTCCAGAAAGATGACCGCTCTGGACGTTTAGAGCACATTTTGAGGCAATCTTGAAATTAAAATTATTTAGAAAATTAAACTTGCAAAACGAATTGTAGTACGTACTAGAGATTTCTTTAATAAGACTAAAAGTCTGGTTATTTGCGTATTTGTGTAAATAACTTTAGTAGTGCAGTTTTCGCTGAATTTATTTTCAATGGGTTAAACGAGATGGCGACATCAGCTCGCCTCTCAGTGGTCCTATTTTTATGTAGTGCAGCAGGAAGAAATCTCACACAGACCATTCTCAGGCAAAACGTCAAGTATGATATGGGCGGGGTCAAGCAAAGGACGCGTGCCGCGAGTCGCCATCCGTGCAAGCTCGTGAAAACAGCAACAGCAAATGCTGTGGCTTCGTGCATGCATGATGTAGTGAAGCCATGGCAACGAGCTGTGTCTCGCGGCGCGCGATGCGCTTTCACTTTCTATTTTACAATGACCGCGACCGAGGCCTCGACCAATGCATCGAGGTATTCACACGAGGGAGAAATCTCGGGGATATCTCCACGGCACGCGCATCCCGCGACGAAAACGTCAGGCTTTGCAATGTACAAAAGCCTCGCGTTTTTGTCTCGTGATACGCGCGCGCCGGGGAGAAATCTCCGGGATTTCTCCCTCGTGTGAATACCCTTTTTATTCTAATCCAGCGGTAAGAACGTGCCACGTAACCACGCGCTCGGCGAGCCCCTAAGTCACACCAATGATTCACACGCGCTCGGTCAGGCCCTCTGATGTCTTTGTCTGTTTTTAAAGCGGCGTCAAATCATCAAATACGCCAATGCACGAGCCCGTGCCTCGTGCGTCACTTGGTATACGACACAGCACTAAAAATGAGCGGCTATGGAGCGGTTCAGAAAGGAAATGGCGGTGCGGTAACCGATTAATCTCGTGCTACGTGTCTCCAGCGTTCGCCGTCAGTGGTTGTAGGTACCTGTGATGCCCGAGTCACACTAGAGTGACACACAGAAACAACTGACACCTAAAAGCCTCAAACACGTGCATCGTGCACGCGATGGTACCTTTGGCAGGCTTGCGGTCTCCCAGAGCTCGTGAAATACGCACGAGTGAATGCAAGCCTGTCAAAGATACCCTAGCGTGCTTGCTGCGCTTGTATGAAGCTTGTCGGTGTCGGTTGTTTCTTTCGTCGCTCTATACTTCGTCTCACCCTTGCATGGACTAACCGCGAATGCTGTGCTAGCGCGAGCGGCCAGCCTTGACTGCCTTGACTAGAGCAGTTGCTGCACGAGCGCTCGTGCAGCCGCCGCGGCTTCATCCAAAGCGACTAGCTCGCGCTTTCAGCACGCGCGGCTAACAATAGTCCATACCAAGGTGAGACGAAGTATAGTGGGACTCGGGCATAAGAAACGCCAAGTGTGAATTCTATCCTGGGACTTTATCTCACAGCGCTTGTTTGGCTTCCTGGCTTCTGTAGGCTACTTCACATCTCGGTCATTTTCTGGCCCATCTTATGTTTGCAAGAAACATGCACTGAGGCATATCTCACCGTCAGAGTTCAGGTCATGTCCCGTTTGGCATATATCGCGTGTCCCAAAAAAATTTATAGGTCTTTTTTTTTTGGCAGATAAATAAATTACGCATTGCCGAACGCTTCTCTCCGCCCAATAGTGATAACGGTCTGAACCAAATGCAAATGTTATAAATGATTTTTATAACGTCATTCGATCGAAATTACAGTAATTTTGCCATGTGGCGAAGGTGTACCGCAAGAATTAAGTGACTGCACGCAATAACATCGCCTACATGATAGTAAGTGACACTTGTCCAGCCGTGCCGCGTTGACTACGGCTACATAATTTTTAACAGTGATTTGTTTTGCTGTGTCCAATCACTGCGTGTCTCGCCATTTTGTCGAAGTATTTCTGTATGAAATATGCATTTCTACAACAATAAATGCGTGACTCAATGTTTTCGACTTAAAACAAACACATATTTCTATAGACGTCTTATACGCATACCTCGTGCCATTTTGTGCCGATTATTTAGCGGTGTAATGTTTTGCCCGTGTAATAAAACGTTTTGTAGACCCGTTGCTATGTGCAGCTTTCATTTTAGCTAATAATACACACGTATGCGACTAAAACCGCGTTACGACAGTCGATCCATGCGCGTTGCCTTACCTTCGACGCGCGCCCCCGATGCCCTTCCTTTGGGATGTCACGAGAAGAGCGCTGCGGCCTTCTCTTCTAGGAGGTGTTGCCTGGAGCGTGGAGGCAACCGCCTCACGGAAAAAAGGGAGCTGCATGGGTGGGGGTGGGCTGACAGGCGTTACCCAGGCAGCACACCATTGTTGGACCCCCGTTGGCCCAATGTTGGCAAAAACTGGTTCCAATATTGGTCTGACGTTGGAATTTTCGAAAACGCCACCCGATCCAATGGTGGTCCAACATTGGTGCCAATGTTGGACCACTGGTTTGCCAACGTTCTATCCCACGTTGGACCAACGTGGTTTGCGCTTCTTTTATCCAATAATGGCATAGAGGTTTCACCGTTGGCTGAACCAACATTGGCATCCAGCGCCTTACACGCTGGCTCTTCCAACATTGGCCTAAATATTGGCTATTCCAATATTGACATTCAGTCTAATACACTGGCTATTTTTTGCATCCATTGTCTATGACATTATTGGATGCCATTTTTCAGTCCGTGTTCTAACCAGTGTCACAAAAACAGTGCAGAGAACCAAGCAAGTCCCTTGCCCTTTTTCCTCAAGCACCGATTTCTTTCTGATACTAAAATCTAATAAATGCAGCAATTTGACCATATTTGGACACTTTAGAAATCATGAAAGCATGCAAATGAATTGTTCATAACGTTTGACAGTTCATAATTTATTTAAATCGAATAAAAATATTAAAAAAAATTGTGCAAGCAGGGGGGCCTAGGCAGACTCGGCGACAGGCTCGGTAGTGGACAGGGCAGAGGGCTGGGCGAAGAGCTGGCCAAAGGGCAGGGCAAAGGGATTCCACGCAGGGGCCTGGCCACAGGATTCTGAAAGAGACAGAAGCGGGGGTTTGGATTCAGGTGAAGGGTTTCAGAGGATCTCTTACGCTTGTCAATAATGAATTTCAAACTAAAACATAGCTTCATTATTATTCGCCGCCCTTTAATTAACTATGCAATTAATCGGCTCAGTTGCTCTGCAAGTATAAAATCTCGGAAAGGGCCTACCGACGTTTTTATGTTTACTTTTCCATATTATAAACTTTCTATTCCAGTGAATTATTTTTCGTTATTTTGTATGTAAAAAAACTTAGTACTGCCTTCTAAAATAAATAGATGCGCAGGTAAGACACCAGGGCCGGCTTGCTGGAATCAGTGTCTCAGCTTAGACTGGGTGAAGGAAAGCACTGTAAAGGCTGGGACGCGCGAGCGTCTTGAGTCGAGGTTTGAGTCCCGTTCAGCTCGTACGCGGGCTTTGACAGTGCTTCCTTTACCCCCGTCTCAGCTGAGACGCTGTTTCTAAAAAGACGGCCCAGGCGTTTACTGTTGATTTGTTCGTCCGACTTGTTCTTACTCAGAGCTCGATCGATCTAGATTAAAATATTTATAGTGATTTAAAAAATCAATGAAATAGTATGAAGGTTATTTCATAAATTGCTTAACTCTACTCTTGCAACATCATGGCGTCCCTCAACCTTTCATCTAGCTTTAAGAAGTCTTAAGAATTACAATCTCGCCATTTAGGTTAACACCAATATTTCTAGTTTGGCCTGAAAAAAAAAAAAAGTTCTTAAGATTTACGGTATTTGCGGCACGGAAATATGTAGCTATTAATGTACCCACATTGCCTCCATAATATTCACAATTTATAAATGCAACCGCTGGCCTCCCTCTTCAGCTCACCAGTGTCAAACGCACTACTAAATTAACAGTTCAATAAATACCCCGGTATACGTAACAACATGACAGTTGAACAGAACTTGATGCTTGAATCAATCAAGAGTTTAAAATAAATCGCGCACACTCACAGAGCGCGGTGACCTAACTGACACTCCACTCGCACCCAAATAAGGACTACATAACGCTCTGTGGTATTCGTCTTGGAAACACCGGGAGGACTTTTTACTACAGCGCACATCTACCGCCAAGAAAACAGCCCTATTTTAACACACACAAAAAAGAAAATAAAAATGACTTCGAACACGAAAATAACCAATCAGAACGTCTCTCAGGGTATATTAGAATAAAAAGCACTCGCAAATAGCGCTGTACAGGGCCTTGCGGGCCGATCGCTCTGGATTACACGTTGAACTCGTCGCAGATTCTTGGCAGAGTTCGACACGGTTCAAACTCGTCGGATAGGGACAAAACATACATTGCGTAGTAAGAATACCTGTCCCCAATGGTCAGGAGGACTTCTCCTTGTCACTCACATGGAAGCGAAGGCGGTCCGTCGTGTCTTCGGTCCGTCGAAGCTAGTGGTCAAATGTATGCCCACAACAAAGGAAGATCACCGGTGTGTAGGCGCTGCCGAAAGAATATCCATGGTCTTGGCAATCCGCATGTTGAAGATCGCACTTCGCACCACGACGCAATGCGCTGCTGGTGATCGAAACTCTCGAACTAGATTTACCAGATTTACACAGAAGCGAAATCTACAGCAGGCCCGCAGGCCGCATCACACGCGAAACTATACTTCGTTTCACCTTCGGTCCGAGCGCGGACGATGGTATGAACCGAAGGGCCAATCAAACAGCGCAAAAAGCGCAACGTCATGGCGTACTCTCTGCGCTTGATAGGACTAGCCGGCGTAGGAGCACGCACAGAGAGACGGCGAATAACCGCTGGTCTTATCAACTGCAGATGAGCACGCCATGACGTTATGCCTCTTCGCTGTTTGATTGGCCCTTCGACTCATTACATCGGTCGCGCTCGGACCGAAGCTGAAACGAAGTATAGGTCCGGTCTTCGCAGGCATTCCGGGTTTGTCAACGGCTAATGCGTGATCTCTCAAACCACGTGATAACGCTTTTACCGCGCCTTCAGCTTAGGGAGAGGGAGAAAAAGAGAGAAGGAGTAGAAAGAAAGCAGCCCAGAACGGGGGGTGCGCTTACAAAGGCTAATCTTCAGGCCCATCTCAACAATGAACCCAACCAGAGGATTTGTCACTTGTACCCAAGGTTGATAGTGCGGTGGATGTTATGCGTGGCTTTGGGCTTTTAGTCAGGTTCCGTGCTCTGCCTTATCACCAGCTTCGAGACTAGTCACGTGACCCTAACCGGATACACGATTGGCCTAAAACACGCATAGCGTCTACCCTGCTGCCTATACTGATTGAACAGGACAGCTCTTTGAAGGCCAGCTTTTGAATTTCTAAAGAGGCTGTCCAGCCCAAAAGTGATTCTAAACAGGGCAAGTTTGAAGACACTATGTTTTACGTCGTATAACTCACATTAAAATTTAGAATGAAGAAATAAGCGCGACTATATTTTGCGCACGATGTCCACAAATAAATAAATAAATATATATATATATATTTTTATCAACAAATTTAAAATTATTTGTACACTGTTAGGTTCGCGTTTTTAAACTTCAAATTTTTTTTACGAAAGAGTTACACATAAAATACACCACGGACAGCACATCGCCCGACTTTCAACGCACGATGAAACGCCGACGCTCGCTGACAGAAGGTTGCGATGCTGCCCGAACAAGTTCGGAAAGATGCTGCGTAGGATACGCCGGGCGCAACGGCTTCGCGACCGTTCGAAAGGCAAAGGATTCGCGACGACATAGTAGCGTCTTCCAACTTCAGTAAGCTAACGGGGCTCGAGAGTACCACGCTCACATTTCCGCAGAGCGAGCGCGGCCGGCCAGATGGAGGCGCAGTATGCTCTCGCGTCGCGATTGCTACGTCGTTGCTCTGCCTACACTGATGACATGTGCACTGGCAGTCGAAGCAGCCCTCCCGAGACTTCATTCGAGTCCAATAGACAACTTTCTAGCGCGATAGACTCTCGTAAAAGTGAGAGTAGAAGTCGCTTCGGTTGGCGGCGTAAGCGGCGCCTTTATGTTTGTAGACACCTGCGTCGACAATGACAAATATGGACAGAAAAATTGAATATAAAAAAAGAAAGCACGCAGAAAGAAATACAAACATGGCAGGGGCACGGGCAAAGTAGGAGACGTTGACGCTACGGAATGCATATACATACAAAATACACTGGAAAAGACAAAAAAATTAAATCTAAAAAACGGAATTAAGTTTTCAACGCCGAGGTAAGGCAATGCGAAGGAGAGCAGCAGGCAAAAAAACTGGGACGTATTTGAGATCGCAGTTATAAAGCACCGGCGACGTACGCCCCATGAAGTTGGGTATATAAAATTCTTGCCCCGAGCGAGCGCGTGAATGACTCTTTTTTTACTTTCCTACCTCTGCAATGCAAAAAAGGGGTCGTGGGTTTATAGCTTAGGTGATACAAATATCGATAAGCCATTGCAGTGCAATATTTACCAGCCTATACCATGACATCACCAATATTGGAAAACTCTTGGCTTTGACTGTTTAATACTAACCAGCTTAAGCCAGCGTATATTCAATATTGGAAAGCCATTGGCTCTGACAGTCCAATATTGTACAGGTTATGCTGGCGTATATCCAATATTGGAAAGCTATTGGCCTTGACAGTTCAATATTGGACAGCTTATGCCGGCGTATAGCCAATATCAGAAAACCAGTGGCTCCGACAGTCAAATATTGGACAGCTTATGCCGGCGTGTATCCAATATTGGAAAGCTATTGGCTTTGACAGTCCAATGTTGACCAGCCTGTGCCAACGTATCACCAATGTTGGAAAACCACTGGCTTTGACAGTCCATTAGTGTTCACTGTGATTCCAATATTGGGAAGCATATGGCTCGTTGGGCCACTGTTGGGCCATTCTTTGCCACATCAAATCCAATGTTGGCCCAATACGGTGTGCTGCCTGGGTAAACGCTCAGCGTAGGCGCCGCGAAATCCCAAGGACGCAGAGTCATACGGAGACCGGAAGCAAAACGAATTGGCCCTTCTAGTCGAGTCCACAGTCGGTGCGCGCCGCCTGCCGCTCCGCGTTTAACGCCCGCCGGGCCCATTCGGCGCCCACACAGATCCCTTTTCTCCGTGAGGCCGTTACACTGAGCCCCACCGAAAAAGGGGCGGCCGGGTAGACCGCTGGGCGATAGCTGTCATCCTTGGGGTCCTAGTTGTTTTCAGGGTCGGCTCCTTGGTCGGCTGGCTGGTGGCGCCTTCGGTATTTGTATGAGTCGATTGGAGTGCCATCTCTCTATTTAGACATGAACCGTTTCAGCAAGCGTGCCCGGTGGTCCCACTGCACCATTCTAGACCACTGTAGCCCCACTCAAAGGAAGGCACGTGCGCTCCTCACTTTTTTTTAGTGCCATAGAAACATGCTGGATTGACATGGTCATTCTGTTCGGATAGCTCGCTGCCGTCCACCACTGCATCGGTCTTGAAAGGGAAAAATAGGCGTGCGCTGTGAAGGCATTGCGAGTTTTCACGGCACTACTACGCCATACATGGATTGTTTCAGACAAGCATGTGAACGAGGTCCTCTTCTTTAACGGTATGTCATTACATTTGAATGGCGTCAACTCAATAACTGGGCTAGAGCCAGACTAAAGTCAACGTATCTGGGGCCAGACGCTGGGCATCTTTCGACTGGACACGATTTACAGCCGAATTATGACGCAGCGTTCGAGTCCAATCTGTGTCTGCGGTCGATCTTAATATGACGAGGTCAATATTCTGATAACAGACTGGTCATTCTGGGGGAAATCAATGTTAATCTTTTGATAAAACGCTAAAAGTGGTGTTCTTTTATTAAGTTGTTTTTTGCGCCGGCGAGCAGATACCGACAGATTAGTAGGCTATACCACTTATACACCGTTTTAATGCACAGCCCAGCGTACTATGTTTAGAGGCCAGCACATGCTTGTTTGTCGCCTTGGAAAGCGAACAAAGCACCTGCCATACGCACGAACATTGAAGATCGCACCGGCCAGAAGCTTTTTGTTTATGACAAACTGGGTTCTGAAGGTCGCACAGCTCGGCATGTCATCTTCGTAGCTCATCGTGCACATGTTCGTCGATTCCGAAAGCAAGCAAATCACTCGCCGTACGTCCCACTGAAAATGGCGCCACAGTCAGAAGCCCTTTTCAACCTATGACCGTGGCTCGTGCATGATCTGACTACTCATGCACGCTCGCGTCTAAGGGCTGAAAGTTGTGGAGCGAATTTTAACAGCAAAATTTGCGCTGAAAATGTCTATTACAACACACCGCTGCGTATTCATCGACACAGACCTTCATGCAAGAAACAAGGGATGAACGCCGCCGAATCCAATACATGATGCCAAGGCGTCAATTCTGCACACAAATGACGCACTTGCAAACGCTGCAAACTCGAGTGCACTACCAGCGTTCAACAACATCAGCATATAAGGTGTTCACGAAATTCGTTTGAATGGTTCGAACGTGGTCCCGACTTCGGAGCGAGTCGAAAATCAAAGCCATTTCTTTGATTATAGATCAATATTTACAAGTCCTCAGTCCTCAGCCCAGGGTGCGATTTCCTCAGCCCATCACGCCCATGCTGGTCGCTTCGGAAAGCGTGCGAATCACGCCCCATACGCACGAACACTGAAAATGGGACCGGCCAGGGGCCCTTGTTTGGAAAGGTCTATATTTCTCGTGCACCGCGACGACCGTTGGTCCCTAGTGGCGGCCGCCCTAGCCGGGCAAACAAAATCTGGCTGTCCTAGATGGGTGACGAAGAGCCCGCGGCCCGAGCCCACTTGGAGCGCCCGACCTGCATGCACAGCTGCGAGCAACTCCTCTGTTCGATAAACATTCTGCGCCATCTATAGGGAAAAAGCTACAAATGAATCGCGGGTGAATTCCCCTTAACCAAAACCCCAGTGGCGTAGCCGGGAGAAGGGGGGCTGAAACTTTGCCTTTATTTTTTGCCCCAAAATCCAGCCCACATTATAATGTATACACCTAACTGACTTCCTCCCTCCCCCCCCCCCCCCCCCCCTCCGAAAATGGTTCCTAGTTACGCCGTTGCAACAGCCTAAGGACTGAACGCACCGTAAAGTTCCGTTTTCTTATGCAATAACGGCCATATTATAAATCAGAAAAGCTCACAGGTGTATTTATAGTAGTTCTTGGTGCCTGAACGTTTACGTAAGTACGGTCACAGTGGCATGCAGTGCTCGAGCACCACGTATCGTTAAGGTAAAAACCCTCCAAGGGTAATTGACTACAACAAAAACATGTCAAAAGTTTTTGTTTTTTATTTACATTGAAATAAAGCAAAATGTTTCCGCATATTTTGAATTAAGTTCGTCAGATGAAGTTTAAAAAGAATTCGAAAAAGATTTTCTTTTAGTTGCCGTCCAAGCTTTGCACAATTTTGCCATTTCAAAGTTTATACAAATTCCGTGCAATGTAAAAATCTTTTAAAACCGTAGAACGCTAAATCTTTTTGTTGAAAGTGAACAAAATTTGAAATCATTCGTAAAAAGAATTTCAGCTAAAAAACTTTTAAGTTAAAATGCCTTAAAAGTTTCCCAAAATGAAGTAAATATAAACGAGTTGATCGCCTAAGCCCAAATCACATGGTGCGAGTTTGTTACGATTTCGAAATTGTGATGTTAAAAAAAAACAGCATCAACCACTTTTTTTTTTTCACGCACGAGCGACTTTGCAAATAAAAAATCTCAATTGAAATCGCATCATGCGATTCGGACTTTACCAAGTATTATTTTATTGTAAGGCAATTTACCTCAGCAACAAAGTTATGATATGTATACAGCTTCTTCTTGCAAGTTCACACTAAATGTTCAATCTGACAGGCAAAAATGAGACACGATATTGACACGCGCGTGTAATCTACCTGCACGGGTGAGGAATTAATGTTTACTCACTTTTATTGCATCGTATGTTTTTCACAACTTGCTTTGTAACTTTTTTTATTGAAGAGAACAATATCCTTTTTAGAGTTATAAATAAAAAGTCTGGCTCGCTAAGGCTTGTGATTAGAGGCGACCAAAGAAAATCAAAGTCAGTGGGGGACATACCAATAAGCATAGGCGAAACAGACCATCATTTTAATTTCTAACGTTGTATATGGCGTGCCCGACTTGCCTCTGATCTTTATTGTTCAATTCTACTATTGTTAAGAGCTCAATATTTATGCATTGTACATTACATCAGAAAGTGCTGTAGAGTAGAAATACATCCAAAGCACAGAGGAGTGAATGTCTCTATCAAGTTGAGAAAGATAAACTTTAAATGTGTGAACATTTTTATTTGCATATTGCATTGCCTTTTTTTATTGCAGCAACCAGTGGATGGGACCCACAAACCCAGAACGAGTGTGGAATATACAACATTAAAACGTTCAAGTCTCAATATCTTCATATGGGTTTTCCGTGTGTTCCGAAATCCTCTGACAACTGCGGAATGCCTTCTGCTAAGCAAGCTCTAAGATATGGTGGTTCATACCATTATTCATCTAGAGGAAGTTTCATCAATCCATCAACTCGAAATATAAAAAGCAAACTGTACACTGCTTGCATAGATGACGAATTTATGAATGGAACCTACGAATCCTACTATTACTGGGGTGGTGAGGGTAAGCGCATTTTTATTACTCATGCCCGCTTTAATAGGGAGACATCTCGATGTCAATCAAGCATCACCATATGGTGGTGTTTTGCTTGTTAGTAGCTACGTTGTGTAAAACGTCCGAGATTTAAACAAGTCCAACCTTTCCCCAAGTTGTGACTGGAGTTCTGAGTAATTTTTTTCCCGACGCACGGCGCCTGCCGGGCCTGTGTCGTGCTCCGCTTGGCGTAGCCTGCTTTACTTGGCCTCTCGAGCTTTGTCCTTATCGCCTTCATGATATGACATCATATGATATTTATTGCACTTTGTGATGGTTAAAAAAATACCGGATGTGCCGGTGTTGCAGACAGGATTACGCCCACGTATTAGGTGTGCCCGCGACACTAACCCGCACGTTCTCTGTGTAAACTTTTTACAGTTATTTTGCCACCGCAGAACAAACCCAGGGTGATAGCCAGTCGATTTCTTTTCTTTCGTTTTATGTGTATCGTTTAGGCATGTTGTTCCGCAACAACAAAACAAACAGCCAAACAAAGAATGACCCTTAAAGAAGTAGTCAGCCAGTAGAAGCGACGACAAACCGACAAATCAGACGGCACACATATGGGAAATATATTTATTAATTTTATTATTGTTGAGCTTTCTGCAAAACGCCGACTTTCTGCAAGACGCCGCCGTTTGCACTAGCAGCACTGCGCCGCTGACGCGACTGCTGCGAATGTGAAGAGTAACGTCGCGCCGAAACAAGTCAAAGAATGTACGGCTCACCTTTCACTACGCCAAACTGTTTTTAGTGAAGCCGTAACCACCTCATAAAGTTGTTTTCTTTCCGGTCCGGAGGGTAAAAATCCAGTGGTCAAGTTCGGCTTTGATTTTATTCCGGTCCGGTCAAAATATTGGCTTTGATCCAGTTTTCGGTTCGGGTTTGGATTCGGTTCAACACCCTGTCCAAAACAAATTTAGCCGTCGCGACGTATCGAAGCGTGGTACGACGAGTGAAACCCTGCAGTCCGTGCATCTAATATCAAGTATTATTTTTTTTTCTTTTATGCCGATTGTTTATTTATTTTTTTTTTTTTACAGCGGAGCTGTTAAGGGCTAGTGTCCCCAGGATCGTGTCCCCCGCAAAGAAATGTCGACACAAAACTCTGGTTGCCGCCGTCGCTCATAAAGGGCGGTAGCTGTCCAGAGTGTTGTGTTGGCCGGTTGTCCGCTTGGCGCCGTCGCTCATAGATAGCGCAACCATTCGAACCTTTCTACTCTGGCTTGCCGACTTGCGGCCGGCCATTATTTCATTTCCACCATAGTACATGCTTCGCTGGTCTTTCTTCTTCTCCAGAGTGGAAAGGCTAAACGTTTTTTTAACGGTGGTGACTTTTTTTGTTTGTCGGCCAGGCTTTTTAAATAGAAATGGGGGACCACATTGCTGTCAAACTCTTGGAGGTTTAGAGTACTTTGAGTGAACCAACTTCATAGATCCACGAGGATGGCGAGCCAACAGGGCAAGTGAAGGGTGTGACTGGTTAGAAGTGACTACCATATTCGACTATGGAGAAACATGGGTTTTCGCCATGAATTTTCTTTTCTTTCGAGAAGTAATTGATCTCTAATGTTGAGGAGAGTGTCCGACTTTTATATGTGATTACGAACTCTGCAATCTCCTGTCTTTGCACCAATATCAAAGCAAGACCCGTTTACCAGCGTTTGTGTGTTATTTTTTTACTACTGCTCAGACTGATCGAAAATAGTCGTAGTCTAGATTCTAGAGTCTTCGCTTCATCTTGTTGAAGGCGTGCTGTTACTATTAATTACATCTAAACATGAGGGGTTTTTCCGCGAGTATCAACGGCACAGAAAGTTTACCAAAATTCCTGTCAATCTGCGTGCCTACCTACAGTAGGCACGCAGTCTGACAAACTTCAGTCGATCTTCTTGTCCAAAGGCGGATGAAACTTGAATTCTGTCAGCGACAAAGGCCTTCGCATGGTGAGGAGAAACGCTTTGACTAGCGGTGTAGCCTCGGTACTCCAGGTCAACGTGTAAACTGTCATTACACCCGCTTAAATCTTTAGATAATTAATTACCTTATTTACTATACACTTCAAGGCCTTTCTTAGGGAAATTATTTAAGTTACTTGAGAGCGAGGGGGGAATACATTGCAATGTTATGAAGATCTTGAACAACAAAAATAAACAGTCAGCTAAGCGTGCTGAGCAGTAAAGTAGAAACAATGCAAAGAACAATAATGTGAACACAAAACTTCAATATCTGTTAACGCAAATGAGAAATCAAAGCATTTCAAAACAAGACAGTGTCACCTATTACTACTATGTCGGAGGGAAGGTCATTCCAGTCTATGACGGTTTGTGGAACAAACGATCGGTTAAAATAATCAGTACATCCGGAGATCCGAGACACATGGCACGAGTGGTTTGACCATGATGATGATCTGTTAATAGTAAGTAGGAATAAGTAACGGTGACAGGGTTAATGATAATATATTCTATGGAAGAGAGCTAAACGTGATATCTTAAGACATGCCATTAAAATTGGAATGTTTAACTGGCTTTAAGGGGCGGGTGCACTAATAGTTCGGTTAAAATCTTTCAGAATACATCTTGCTGCGCAGTTTTGAATGGACTCAGGATGGTTGATGAGATAAGTTTTATGAGGGCTCCAAGTTGCTGCTTCATATTCTATTTCCGGTCTGAAGTACGTTTCGAATGCCATTTTATTTAGATGGAAAGGTTCGGCTTTAATGTTTCTTTTTATGTATCCGAGACTGCGGAAAGCTCCCGCTGTGATGGTTTTGATGGGACCATTCCGAGCTATATCATTAGTCTTAGCTATGCCAAAATATTTATAAGAGGAGACAGATTCGATTAGTTCGGATTCAGAAAAAAGGTTTTTATGGTCACTTTGGAGGTACAGATGCTCGTTAAATGAGATAATTTTTCGATATAAACACAATCATCATCAAGAAAGCGGATACCAGAAATAATGGGAGGGAGTAAATCTTTCCTAAATGTTAGAAGTAATAACGGACCCAGCACTGATCCTTGTGAGACAACAAAAGTAGGGTGCGTGAAGTTAGATTTTTTATTGTTAGCGACAGTGAATTACATTTGAGAAGTAAAAAAGTCGCGAATCCAGGAGATAATGAAAACGGAAATACAAATGCAAGAAATTTTGGAAGTTAGGTGAGGATAAAAAACTCTATCAAATGCCTAAAAAAAATCCAGAAACGAAGCATCAGTTTGGTTCTGTGAGTCAAGGTTGGTTAATAGCTAATTAGTGCATTCTAAAAGTTACGTCTTACACAAGTAGCTTGTACATTATCCTTTCTGATGACAGTAGAAAAAATTGTTGGCCTCTAAGTGTGAGACAATATTAGAGTGTAATATGTACTCGAGAAGTTTGGACGCAGTGCAAGTTAATAATGTAGGACGGTAATTCGAGGATAGAATCCGATCGCCGGTTTTAAAAATTGGAATGACCTTCCTGGTTTTCAGTTGGATTCGAGGCAACCCTTTTGTAAAGAGTGAGAAAAAAAAATAATTTGAGCACTTCACTAGCGTTATTCTCTCTGTTAGTGAGAATTATTGGGCTAATATTGTCAGAACCACAGGACGAAGCTATAGCTTTAATGATTCAATAAGACGAAGTATACTAGCAGCAGAAATGTCGATGAGGGTCATCAGGTCAGATCCAGGCGAGGGCACGCTGAGAGTTTTATATCCGCGTTCATTCGTAAATGCACCAGATAAGTGGTCATTGAATATCATAGCGCAATCTGGCTTAAAAATAGCGGCTCCGTTTTCATATTCAGTTTGATAGTAGGAGTTTTATCTCTGGGCGAAAATATTTTCCGAATCTTTTAGAGTTTATTTTGAAGGATAATTGGCACGACTCCGAAGGTTTTACTCCGACAAAATGAGTTTTTTTTTTTTTTATTTCCGATATACTACCTTAGCTTTGTTAAAGCCGCAAGATGTTTTAAACCAGCAATAGGGTTGCAGTTCTTATAATTTCGGGGATCTAGTAAGAACTAGATCAAGCATGTGTCACCGCAGGTGAGTACGTAGATCAACAGCTTGGATGAGGTCGAAGTTCAAACAGGTATCAAGAAATTCTTTCGCATCATTTTAACCACTTGTAAAATACCCCCAGTCAATATTATATTTGGAATTTTAAGTCACCAAAGGTCAAAAAATGGGCTCTCGAGTAGATTTTGTGGTTATCAAACAAAACAGTACATATTTTTACAATACTCGCTACCACTGTTTGGTGCCCCATAACACGCGCCGGTTACAGTTTGCCTATTCGCCGACTTGACCGAGATAAACATATATGAGCACAGAAATATGAGTTATCTTTTTTTATTGCAATCAGCACTCCTTCCTTCTAGACGGGCCTGCCACACCGGTGAATGCCAAGTGCAAGTCGCTGGAAAAGATGTCATTGACATTTATTTCGTGTTTCATCCAGGATCCGTTAAAATGACAATGCCGGAGTTGTTAAAACTACTTATTTCGTCCCATTTTGGCATCACGCTTCGAATATCAGTCAACGTAACATTGTAGTACAAGCTTTTTAATTGCATCGCGTGAATAGGCGGGTGAAGCCGTACGTCGTTAGACAATCTTAGTTAACTTGAGAGCTCCCCACTGAGTCAGACAAAGTGTCATATCCGTAGCATATTTGTTGACGAACAGTTTATGAAATCAAATTTTAAACGTTTAGTCCGAGACCGTCAAGACTGAAAGTGTTTATTCTGAACAAAGCGGGGCGAATTTGATAACTCTTCACGCACGACATACATAAAATCCTTCACTCTAAAACAAAACGAGACGAAGTTTTGTCTCTCATTGAAAAGTAGAGCTAATTCCTCTCCAGGGAGCACTTCATCGCTGTCCTTCGGTAGGGTTTTGCAGTAAGCAACTGAACCGGTCCCGGTACTCAAGCGCGTGTGCTGGTTTACATGATCGGCAGGGACAACATCTGACCTCACTTCAGGATTTCGCGAAGTAAGACAATTTCTCTAAACACCATGAAGTCCATCCCAAGTTCGATAACAGTGCCTTTTTCCATTCGAACTTCACTAAGAAAAAAATGCTCTTGTGCAGTTCTTTAATTTCACGAATGGAACCAGGTAGACGTCACTGTGAATCTCTACACGCGCAGTGCACCTCCTGACTGGTATCTTAAGATGACCCTCAGCATTTTGAATCTGTGGAAAATCCCATCACCTCGGTATACCCTCTGAAGGTGGCGAGAAAGCTTCTCACCTCCAACGATATTGCTCGCTGAGGTGTTGACAAGCGCCGTCGCACTGGGGCCCTCTATGACAACATTAAGCTTATTCGCTGTTCTACAAAGGTGTATTTTCCATGCATTCTTGGGCTACAGACTAAAATAGACGCCCGGACAATATCGGAGGCTCTTTGATGAGTTCTTTTTTCCGACAACCGCTTTCTGCTGTCGGCTGAGGCATTCATTTATGCGAGACCTCCAGTTGCTCAAAAAGAGATGTTCCGAGGAGCAGCATTCTTGAAGCGCGGTTTTCTTGAGCGAAGCTAAGAAACGCCACCGCTAAAACATATGTCATCTATTGGTGAAACTAGAACGGAAACTCGGAATTTATTTTAGAAAATGACTAGAACAACTGCGCTTCATTTTCAATTACTTTATTTTCACTTGTAGCGAAAATCTACAATATTTTTACATGAATATTACTTGTAAGTTATAAGTACTATTGATCAAACTTGTGGTTCTAGTTACGTCTCTAATCTTTAAATGGCAGGAAGTGCTCCAACTTGTACTTTCTGGTCACGAGCCGCACTCACAAACAGGAGACCTTGCCGCCTTCTCTTCACTGTGATAAGGGAATTAGATGGCTTTAGCCTAAGCGAATGTCTACCCCTGATGCTGGAGATTTGTTTGGCTAGCTTTACCTGGATCTACGAACTTTCTAGAATGTACGCAAGAGCGTCAGCTGGTGCTAGTGTGATGTCGTAATTTGAGCACACAGCAGGCCTAAAGCTTAGATTATAGGTAATACATTTATTACCTATAATTCGATTAAGGTAATGCATCCATATCAAAAAAAGGAGTCAAACTTTTGAAACATTATACAGTGTACTTTTTAAACATGTACCCAATAATGTATGTAAAAACATTCGACAATTACAGTGTTTTGCTTTCAGATTGATAGCATTCACCAGAAGGTCAAACAATAGGTTGACTGAAATACCTACCCAGGTAGCACGCCAGAGGAATGCCCAACTTGGGCAAAGGTCTGGCAAACATAAGGGCCCAACTTTGGCGCAGTTAGGTTTTTGCACCATGGCACTCACCAGTGCCAAAGTACGGTGCCTAACTATATAGCCTTAGTTGGGCGATCCTAGGGCATGCCAAAGTTTGGCTCTTCTCTGGTACGCCAGAGGAGGGCCAAAGGTGGGGCCATACTTGAGCCATAACTACCATAGTAAATCCTAATCTGGGAATTCGGGGCATGCCAAGGTTTGGCGCTTCCCTGGTCCGCCAGAGGAGCGCCAATGTTGGTGCCATTCTTGAGCCATAACTGCCATAGTAAATCCTAATCTGGGAATTCGGGGCATGCAAAGGTTTGGCGTTTCTCTGCTCCGCCAGAGGAACGCCAAAGTTGGTGCCATACTTCAGCTATAACTGCCAGAGCAACGCCTAATTTCGGTATTTGGGACGTGCCAAAGTTTGAGTTTTCTCTGGTTTTGGCCCAAAGATGCCAGATGAGAGCCGAACTATCAGAAAATAAAGCCCAACTTTGGCACTTGTTTGGCGATTTTGCCACAAAAATGCCAGATCTCAGCCGAACTACAAGAAAGTAAGCCTAACTCTGGCACATCTGTGGCAATTTTGGCCCAAAGGTGCCAGATGACTGCTGAACTATAGGAAAGTGAAGCCTAACTTTGGCACTTGTTTGGCGATTTTGGCCCTAAGATGCCAGATGTTAGCCGAACTACAAGCCACTAAGCCTAACTCTGGCACATCTGGGGCGATTTTGGCCCAAAGGTGCCAGATCACAGCCGAACTATCAAAAAGTGAAGCCTAACTTTGGCATTTGTTTGGCAATTTTGGCCCAAAAATGCCAAATATCAGCCGAACTACCGGGCAGTAAGCCTAACTCTGGCATTTGTTAGGCGATTTAGGCCCAAATATGCAAGATGACAGCCGAACTACCAGGCAGTGAAGCCTAACTTTGGCATTTGTTTGGCAATTTTGGCCCAAAAAATGCCAAATATCAGCCGAACTACCGGGCAGTAAGCCTAACTCTGGCATTTGTTAGGCGATTTAGGCCCAAATATGCAAGATGACAGCCGAACTACCAGGCAGTGAAGCCTAAATTTGGCACTTGTTTGGCGAATTAGGGCCAAAATACCCTGACTCTTGCCAAGCAAGGTCAGGTTTGGCTCTACTTTGGCTTTTTCGGGCTTTTTAATGCCCTAAACTCCCAGACAAAAGCCAAATTTTGGCCCAGAACTCGGTGCTACCTGGGTAGGCTCGATCTAAAATGGGTCCTAACAGTTGGCGCCTGCACGTAGCAATCTAAACGTTTCGTCAAAGGAGTATTACACAGATCGGTTTTATTAGGCGAAATTTCAAAGCATAGCTCCGTTTCTGTAAAACATGGGTCAAAAAAAAAAAAAAAAAACTTGCCAACCTTTAGTTTTGGAAGGGTATAAAAAGAGTGTACAAAAGGCTAAAGTGAACTACACACCCTTTTTGAAGAGTTCGCCGCACTCACACCCGCTTCCTCGAGGTTGTTTTAACGACGATATCGAATAATTAAAGCATGAATGAATGATCTTGCTTGAAGATACATTTATTGAAGTAAAGTATACATGCTTTTAGGCTTTACAGGCTGTTTTTAGTAAAGCCGAAAAGGCAACACTAATGTGTTTCTTGTAGGTGGGTTACACAGCGAGTGGGACTTAATATAGGGAATTAATTGTCTTGATAAGCCGGTTAAGTAACTATAATTTCTTAAATATTCTTGCGAAAGCGTTAAAGGAACACCAACAGGGTATTTATGCTCGCCAAAATTTTTAGTTGTACGTGACATATGACAGCCCAAGTACCCAGAACAAAATTTGCGGCTCGAAATTTGGTTTCTTTCCGCTCGACAACCGCCGATGGAAAACTGGCCAGTTTGATTCGCGCTCACTTTCTTTTTCGTGGTCGCGGGCCGTTTTCTAAGGTTTAAACACAACAACCAAATAGACATGGGTCATTGAAGGCACACACTGAATATAGAAAATATAAAATAAATATGAAACCCGTTTTTCGTGGCTTCTAAAAAACTGCAAATACGTTGATTGAAAAAAAATGTTGCACAGAGAACCTGAAGCATTCTGTGCGTTCGCTGCGTAATTTTCAACATGGCGTCGTTTCGCGTATCGTCGGACTCGCGGGCTGGACGGCGATGGCAGCAGATGACGGGCGTGGGACCTTCTACTTCAGAACTGTCGTTCGCGGTACCGGCGAATTCTGTCTTCCCTTGAAAGAGAAGTTTTGTATCGATCAAAAGAATTGGTATTCATCCCGTACGAAACACCCGACCACGAAGCCGATTTGCACGAAGACGTCGCCGAGCCGTCACCCCTTCCAGTGCCTGAATACATCGCTCGCGGAAACGTCAAGCACAAAGTGCTTACTTCGAGTTGAATATGCACGCGTACATTTTCTTCACTAGGTGCGAGTAGGGCCAGTGCGTGGCGCTACCCGACTTCGAGCGTTTAAGTGCCTTTTCTGGGGTGAAATCGGCAGAAAACGTTCGGACCTACAGTCGCCCGGCCGAGTTTCGCCAGTAGAGTAGCTCAGAAGAAAGATGACCACTTCACACACAGCGGACACGCAGCGGTCCCAGGTTCAATCCCGAATGTGGGCCTACCGTCATTTTTTTTTCTTCTTTATTTTTTATCAAACATTTTGCGATATTTACATTTCCTTTTTACTATTATCACTGAAAAAAAAATGTGGACGAAACGTCGCTGAAATAAATGGTATGGGATTCACTTTTTGACACCTGCAACTCAATGTAGTCACTTTCCACAAAATTCAAGGAGCACATAAATCGTGCAGCGTCCGCTTTTAGATGTGCCCTTAAATGGTCTACAGGAATTGCAGCCAGCCTTTTTCCCCGGTCCCGTTGATCTTTCGGAAACTTGTGCAGACTCTGCCGCATAATGCCACTTTCCGATGCAGGACATGTGACACGCAACATCTTGGGGGGGGGGGCATGTGAGGCAGCTTTTCACGCAACATCTTTTCGGAGCCGATCATGGGAATTCCTCACGAGCACTCGCTACTCTTTTCCAACTTTTCAATGTACAAAACAGCTCATCGTGAAGTGAAGAACAGCGAGCGGAGCAAACATAACTGCAAAGGTATCGCACAGCAAACGGTTCCCTCTACACATGTCGACTGCTGTGCGCGGCCAAAAAAAAAAAAAGCGCACGGTAGGGTGTAGCTACGTCACTTCCGGCGCTCTTTCTCCTCTATACTTCTCCGACCTCCGTGTGCAGGTTTCGGTTTCGGTTTCAAGCATTTGCGTTTTTTGGCGTTATTAAAAATATACTGCATAGGGGTCCCATTGGTTGGCGCGCGTCATAGGTACAAGGAACGAGGCTACCATTGGCCGAGGCGCGTCAGTTTCAATGAGAGCTACCTCATGACGCCACGTTCCCGCGCCAGATAAAGCCGCGCCAGAGCGCGCCGTGAAAAGGAAGCGTTTGGCTGGCAAGGTGGCGGGGCCTCTCAGAGAGAGCCCGCTCGGGCATACTTCGGAGCGCGGCGTGGCCACTTGAAGAAAACGCACGCGAGAACGACATTCATGCTTTCGCATTCACAACTCATAAGAAGTGCTTAGGTATACCTGGAGCCTTTTTATTTAGTTAAGATAAACATACGGCTCTAATTAGATAATTGCTGAGCGTCATTAAAAACAGCCAAATCAGTCATTTTTAGAAACACTTGGAGTGCGTGGTGCTCTAAAGTTTCTGATCGTGCAACAGGCTCAAGGCTGGGGATGCTGAAACGTGCCCGTACATATTTTACATATTTTATCATCCACTTTTTCCCTCCTCCAGCGTTGTACCTGTTGCATGATTGGTGACTTTAGCGCACTGCCTCACTTTCATCGCGCTCAAATTCTTTTTGAACGTTAATTATTTAGTGGTCTTCGATATTCCTCAGCAAGTTTCTGATTACAATCATAAGTTTATTTTCACTAATTAAACAGTAAAGTAACATATCAAGTTAATCATCTTTTTTATCTTGACGATCGACTCCTTATATTATATACCCCTGGCCGTGTAACTCACGTGCACAAACCGCATAACATAGTGCAACCTTTCCGGCTTGTTTAAAAAAAATCTGTAACACCTAAATAAAAACTCCTTCTATTATGCATTACGCGAAGTATTGACGATAACAAAGATACATGCGTGTAAGCTTTGTAATTGAGGAGGCAGTGGTGCATCTGTAAATTAGTGTCTTTGAAAGGTCGAGTATATAAGGCTGTGAAGCTGCCATCAGGAGTCATGATTCCTCTATTGTGCGTGATCCCTTATGTTTTCACTTGCTGTTTGTGTAAGAACTGTATGTGGTATTTGTTGATTGTGCACTTGTTTCTCGCAAAACATATTCTTATAATGCAGCTAATATCATCAGATCCTATTTTTGGACATTCATCAGCATTGTAAAGCATCTTTATGTCACCCCTGGCAGAAGCAGGTTTACGCTTAAGGGTGTAAAGCTTTTACAGCAAAGCTGTTTGTGGCTAGGCATAGCCTCCTATATACTGACGAAGCCAGGCAGATCGCCACGAGAAGCGGTCGCCGAGATGGAAAAGGTAAAGCGGCAGATAACGGATGAGAGGAGAGCGGAGACCCACGTGACTGGCGCCCCGCTGCAGCGAGACGCCGAAACACACTTCTCCTGAGCGAACAAGTGTGTTTTCAGTCCTCGCCGCTGCAAAAGCAGTGCGCTGACGTCCAGATTCCCCGAGAAATGGCTCTCTGATGCTCTGTGCCCAGATCCTCGCTCTCCAAATCTGCGACCGGGCATTCTTTGGCTCCGTCGTCGAACTGCCAGGCTTTGTGAGTACAGAGGAGGGTGGGGGCTAGGGTTCCATGGATTTTTCATGTTCGTCAACAAACACTCTTTGCTCGCACCGCCGCACGTGCCGCGCCCGCAGGCCTTACCGTATAAAAGGTTCGAAGTAAATAACCAAAATAAAGCATTGACGAACGCGCGTGCAAGATGCCCTTTGTTTTATGCATTTGCTTGAGAACAGTTACTGCTGCGGACGCCGGCACGTGCGGCGCGTGGAGCACCATTCTCTGCATCCTCGTTGAGGCTTGGGTAATTTAGCAATAAGGAGTATTCACTGGCGGCCATAGCTGTGTGCTCAGCTGCGGAGCGCGTGCTGAACGCGAGCTTCCACAGTTCTTTCGCCACGTGCATTCCGCAACACCAAGATTGCCGGTCTTGGCAGCCTATTAATGCGAGCTCGTTCTGAGCATGCGCTCTAAACAGTGACCTCAAATATGGCGGCCAGTGAATACCTCCTATAGGTCTATTCAGTAGATTAGTTATCAATAGGCACCATTTTCAAGATCAGTAGACTCTCAGGTAGATAATAAAGGTTTCTCAAAGATATGCCGCTGTTCGACCTGCGTCGGCCATGTTTACGCTCGCACCACCCCCTCTTCGTGGTCGTTCCAAGCCCGCTTGCGTGCCTAGTTTCCTTTCCTTCCGCTCTCCCGGGGGGGTGGTCCCGTCAGGCGTGCCTAGTTTCGTCCGGCTCCTCGGGGCGGCGATAGTCGTCCACGCGAAATAATGACCACCGTTCAAGACAACAATAAAAGTGTGTGCGTACATTTTGTCACGATAACCACCAATCAAGACAATAAATCTGTTCGTACCTTTGTTGAAAATGCTGTGTCACGTCTATGTCGTTTGTTAAACAGCTTCGCTGGTCATCCACCTTCACAGAGTGGAATGGCTCATGAGTTTTTATTGTGCATCGTCTTAAGGCTTGTGATTATATCCCGTTTTCAGTGTTTGAGCCAAATTGCAATAATATTCTACATTTGTTTTATGCATAATTAAACTTGAGAAAACTAAAATTAAACCCTACACTGTTTTATTCATTTACATTGTCCTGATGACATCTGAGGTATCGCCTTGTTGAGTTTTGTCTCAGTGCTCGCACAAGGTTACAAACATACCAAAACCGATTCCGTTCTCATTCTCAGCCGTACCAGTTACTGATGTATTGATTGAAAAAGATTTTAGAAAATCGAATGTTAAAAAATGCATCGGGCGACCAGAACTTTTGGGTAACTAGATCTAGAAAAGGCCAATAAACCCTGGAAAACTTAATGCTGTATTTTGTACCCGACACACCTGCTGCTAGATGGACTACAATGCACACACTGTCTGTGGAAGCGAAACGCAAATACCTTTCGTCAAACTGTTTTTAATATATAAAATGTTTATCTTTGATTCCAGATCCTTCTTTTCCATTCCCAAGCGGTGAGAAGGAAATGCCCGTTCATATAGAACAGCATGGAAAATATTGGAATTACACAACAGAGGAAGTGTTCCGTATAGTGAAGAACATTCCATGGTACCAAAAAGATCCCGAATTTTCAGACGACATGTTTCAGGTATAGGTGTTGGCGTCGGTGGTTTTAAAAGCAATCGTAAAAAGATGCGTTTCTTTCACAAAATGGGCCTGTCGATGACAACTTTTAAAATGTTCTTGGTTATTTATATTATAACATAATACCACAATCATAATCTTTATGAAGGTATACGTTATGACATATGTAAATGCTTATTAGGGAAAATACAGTAAGCAACTTTGCATTCTCCAAAACCGGAAACTGCCCTAGTCTTAGTAATGCACTTGGATTAAGGAGATGGTATTGTAGAATTTCCGCCGTATTTAAATATTCGAAGGGACACGAAAATGAGGGCCTTTAACCAATCGTTAAGAGCAAAGTACTCCAGTATAAAGATATTGATTTCGTAAACTAGTTTAATTTAAATCAAGGTGTTTTCACAGCGAGACTAAGTTGCCTTGAGAGATGAGTGTTTGGTTTAGTATTGTACTGCACATAATATGCCTGCTGAGACCAACATTGAATGGCATAGTATGGCCAAGGCATGAATATCGACTTTCTTCCATCCAGTTCCGTTTTCTGCATCAGCGTGCCCACCGACCTCCAGATCTTGAAGATGATGCACTCATACTGTATATTTATGATGGGGACACGACGCAGAAAGATTAAGATGGTGAAGTCAGCACTCAGCACGATGAAAAACGAAACAGAGACGGAAAGAAAGAGAGATTCAAATATCTAAATTTCACTCCCAAACAGGCTAAATATATCACAAGTACTTCTCAAGCTCACGCTTACGTTGCACAGGAATAAACTAAAAAGAATTGCTTGTGTGTTTAAAGTTTAGGTTACCTTAGAGACTATGAAGCGCCAAATGCAATAAAAAATAAGCATTGGAGCTGTTTGTGTGAGAGGAAGGGTCTTCTGAGTGGAGCTATTAAGGAAAGCATAAAACGAACTACGGTATCCCGTCTGAATAAACTGCTATTTTTATCTCATGGAGTAATACTAAGAACCGAATCAGAAATAGGCAGATAGATAATCAATCAAGAAATATATATTACTATAAGAATGGTATTGCCAATAAAGTATACACTCAAATCTTATTGCAATGGATGCACAAAAGCATCGGCGCTAATATTCCCTATATTTAGGCCTCATTCCCCTGTTGCAGATATAACCAGAGCTTAAAGTGAAAAAGTTAATTTATTTCATTATTTTAAGGTGTCCTTACCATTGGCCGCTGGGCCTAGTACAGTGCAGGCTATAAACCGGCTGAAGAAAATGTTTTATTATTTAGACTCGGTAATAGACGTTTTTGTTAAAATCTCATAACACTTCTGTTTTGCTCTATATATCTAAGACTCCAGAAAATTGATTAACATAATGAGTGACCTGTCTTTCAAATATGCCTAATATTTTAATATTTCTTTTTTAGATACCGCATTCTATGTATTGCAAAAGCTATACAAAGCTTCACAAAATTCCTGCAATGCCGCGCTCGTTTAGTTACAGTCAAGAAGAGCTCGGTTTTAACCTGAATTCCACAGGATTCTAGCAGGAGGTTTCTCACCCCTATCCTTCAAACAAGTAAGTTAAAAATGTTTTTATCTCATAACAAGATCTATTTTGTTTTGAACTTTATAATAAGTTAAGCTGATCCCTGCTTGAACTTAAACTTCTTAAGCCATAGAGCTCAATGTTCAAGTTCTAAAAAGAATAACCACACTTACAAATGGAGTTGTCACGCAATTATGAGTCGCTCTTCGCCGCTTTTTTTCAATGAAAAAAAAATCATCTTGACAGAGCCTCACATATTATTCCGACTTTTTTTTCAAATCTATATGCGATGAGATAATTACCACGGTCAGCACTGCAAGGTCAACCTGTGTTGGTGCTGTCTCTGCAACATTACGAAGGGCTAACATTTAATTCAAACGTATGCTTCCATCCACGGGAAGAGTGGCGCCAGACTTGTGCCTTCCTCAAATGCTCTACTCAAGATACTGTATTTCAAATATGTTTGAAGTATCTTGGTACCTTGCAAATACTTTTGATCTATAGTATTTGATACTGTATTTTAATTACATTTATGCCCAGGTAGCACGCCAGAGGAATGCCCAACTTGGGCAAAGGTCTGGCAAACATAAGGGCCCAACTTTGGCGCACTTTGGTTTTTGCACCATGGCACTCATCAGTGCCAAAGTACGGTGCCTAACTATAGCCTTAGTTGGGCGATCCTAGGGCATGCCAAAGTTTGGCTCTTCTCTGGTACGCCAGAGGAGTGCCAAAGTTGGTGCCATACTTGAGCCATAACTGCCACAGTAAATCGTAATCTGGGAATTCGGGGGATGCCAAGGTTTGGCGTTCCTCTGGTCCGCCAGAGGAGCGCCAAAGTTGGTGCCATACTTCAGCCATAACTGCCATAGTAAATCCTAATCTGGGAATTCGGGGCATGCCAAGGTTTGGCGTTTCTCTGGTCCGCCAGAGGAGCGCCAAAGTTGGTGCCACACTTCAGCCATAACTGCCGGAGCAACGCCTAATTTCGGTATTTGGGACGTGCCAAAGTTTGTCTTTTCTCTGGTTTTGGCCCAAAGATGCCAGATGAGAGTCGAACTATCAGAAAATGAAGCCTAACTTTGGCACTTGTTTGATGATTTCGCCCCAAGAATGCCAGATCTCAGCCGAACTACAAGGAAGTAAGCCTAACTCTGGCACGTCTGTGGCAATTTTGGCACAAAGGTGCCAGATGACTGCCGAACTATAGGAACGTGAAGCCTAACTTTGGCACTTGTTTGGCGATTTTGGCCCTAAGATGCAAGATGTCAGCCGAACTACAAGCCACTAAGCCTAACTCTGGCACATATGTGGCGATTTTGGCCCAAAGGTGCCAGATGACAGCCGAACTATCAAAAAGTGAAACCTAACTTTGGCTTTTGTTTGGCAATTTTGGCCCAAAAATGCCAAATATCAGCCGAACTACCGGGCAGTAAGCCTAACTCTGGAATTTGTTGGGCGGTTTAGGCCCAAATATGCCAGATGACAGCCGAACTACCAGGCACTGAAGCCTAAATTTAGCACTTGTTTGGCGAATTAGGGCCAAAATACCAAGACTCTTGCCAAGGAAGGTCAGGTTTGGCTCTACTTTGGCTTTTTCGGGCTTTTTAATGCCCTAAACTCCCAGACAAAAGCCAAATTTTGGCCCAGAACTTGGTGCTACCTGGGTGAGTATTTTGTACTTACTATCTCAAATGCATTTTTGACATTCCGCATTTTCCGAGCTTTTAGGTATGAAGTGGCGTCGGCGTGGCACGAGCAAACTTGAACATTCTTTCGAGCAACCATATCCTGTTGCTAGCTCCGATAAGCTACGATGACTTCGATTGAGCTTGTGAACACATCGCTTTTGTACCGATTGTGGCTCATATTTCACCCTAAAGTTTGTACAATAAGGTTTTTCCCCTCGCCTTCCTAAAGACGCCTTTTTCCCTCAGAGTTTCCCTTAAAAAATCCTCAACTAAAGGGGTGTTTTTACGGAAGTAAAGATTGCCACACTTAGGCGTAACGCAGAACAAAAGACCCACGACAACAATGCAAACTTCAGTGTCAAGAAAATAACAAATAAAAGAAGTGGACACAAAAATAAGACTCTTTTTTGCTTGTTGTATATTTGACCCGCCTAAAGCAAAACGACAAGGTTTCTTTTTTTCTTCTTTTTTTCTTTTGTCGGCAGCCCGGCACTTATTCCTCTCGCGAACATTCATAAGCAGAGAACAGCACAGGAAACTAACTACGAGCAGAATGACCTCTCAAAATGCCAACAAGGCGTCTCCCAACGTTGAATGCATTTCTGAGCGCAACCTACTTGAAGAAGATACGACAAGTGCCGTGGGTATTATGTGGGCTCTCTTTGTTATCCATTCACTTATTTCCGTATCCCAAATTCCTTTATAGTGAACTCTCCATATATGAAATATGGATTGTTGTTAAACGATGCGTCTAAGGTACGCCGCAGGACATGATATTCAGCGATGTCACTATTCGCAGCTTTCAGCGATGGTGGTACCGCGTTGTGACAATCGCGCTCCCTAGCTCCGGGATGATCGGCTTCACACGAAAGGTTCTTGTCTACACCTTCCTGGCGGGAAAAAAGAAGTAAGGCTCTAATACTGCTCGTATAAAGCAAAACTAGAATTAATTACGCGTCGCAGACCCCGCCTCTGATTGCGTCTCTACGACGATCATCCAGATGACAGCCATTTTGATAGGCATTAGCGCGCCCCTTATAGGTGGTGAAAGCTGTGAATAGCTAAAGCGACCTCTTTCTTCTTTGTTTTTGTCCAAGTTTTGTAACAAGTATCAGTGATATTCTTCTCCTTATGGTTGGACTGCATAAAATAGCCCTACGATGACTTTTTTTCCGTTTTGTATTGTCTCGTGCTAATAAACCATTCTGGTAATTTGCGCAACTGTATAGTTATGTTTCTCACTGACGACGATACAAATTACGCAATGCGAATGTATCTTCAAAAGTAATTGAATTACATTTTTGAATATTTGTACTCTACTCAAGATACTTCATAGTGAAAGTAACTCGAGTAATATTTTAAATACTTTATGGAGCAGGTATTTAGCAACTTAACTTAAATACTTTTATCGAGTATTTTGTCCAACACTGTTCCAGACGCGTCAATAAGTCTTAATTGTGCACATCAATGAAGGCTGCTATATTTCCTTTATAGGCAAGGAGGTTTATGTTAATTTAAAAAAATCAAACTTTTTCAACCTTTTAATAAAATTATTGAATAGGATGCTGAAATACAGTTTTGTACCAAAACAAAGCACAGGTGTTGTCGAAGCTGATTCAAAATACCTTGAAACAGGACCTACTGGAATCCTTAGAGTGGTTCACGACATTTAAATAGAGCATCTACCTTCTTCACTGCAGGTCATCATTGGTCACTGGAATATAGTATGGGAGAGAAATTGAAAGTAAGAGTGTGAAGTAGGGGTGATAATGATTAAGCATAAAATAAGACCGTCTAAGCCAGTAACACCATGACAAACACATCTATCTAGTGCAACCCAAAAATCTATAAGAGGGAATTTAATCCAGGTGGAACAGGAACTCTAATCCGCCTCACAGTACATCAAACCGCAGCCAGCGCTACATTAAGGTCATGTGGAGCCAACCAAGGAGAGTAGAGAGTGTATTGATATGGCGATCAACATCTGCTTTTTCGTGAATGATTAGTTTTCCCGGTGACGGCAAACACTCAAAAATGACGAGCACCTTTGGCGACGCTTTTTTGACGCTGCTCGATGAATTCATTCCACTGTAATTTTGGCTGAGGTCGGAGGTCTGTTACAAATACTAACAGATGCATCATAGGCAGGGCTCCAAGTTTGTTTCTTCAAATAAAATCTACGTTGAATATAAGCTAACAAAAACATCACAGAGATCTGTAAGTGGATAAGAATTAGAAAACGCTTCGCATATACTTGCAAAGTGAGAATAACATACTATATAAATATATTGCAGCAAACTTTGACTTAAAAGTTTTATGATGCATGAAATACAGTATTTAGGAGTGATTGTTTCAAATGTTTCGGTAGACATTAAACGGTCGTTCCGGGATTAAAGACCTAATATTATTATCACTTTGGGGACACTGAATTAAGTGTGCCACATGACTACAGAGGGAGGAGGGGGAATGAAGTGAATTGTGAAGGAGGAAGGGGCACTGTAAGATGGTGAGGAGAAGGAATGGGAAGCGGGAGAGGCAACGGAGGTGAGAGGAATGCGGTAACTGAATTGGTGTGTCACATGACCAAGGAAGGGGGAGGTGAGAAAGGTGATGGGAGAGGGAATCGAGGGCATCGTAAATGATTGGGGGAGAGATCGAAAGTGAAAGGGAGAGAAAAGGAGAGGGGGGAGATTGGGAGTTGTAGAGAATTGGAGGTAGCTGGAGAGAGATTGGAGGGAGGGATGGAAAAAGAATTGGTATATCACGTGACGTATATTTCCCCGCTAAACCTTGCGTGAAACTTGAGGTGTTTAGGCTATTAGGTTATGTGGCATCTATTTCCGCGCCAAATGTAGCGGTGAAACTGAAATGGTACATACGTCACGTGACGTCATTTTTTCGCTAAAGTTTGCGGGGTAACTAGTGTATAGGTTCAGGATGTCACTTCAAGTGGCATCAAATTTCCGCAAAATGTATCAGGGAATGTATATTAATGTATAGGTCACATGACGTAAGGTTCTGTGGCACTAATTAATGGCACGTGACATAAACACCAACATAGTTTTCCCTTTAACTTTAGCGGGAAATGCACGTAGGTACGGAAGGATGGATGGACGTACACAATTTTGGGATGCGGAGATTCCGTTAAAAAGCATTTCTTACTTTTAAAAAGGCGATGTCATTCATTATACGTACCAGGTGCATAGCGGAAAGCGGAATTGAGTATTTACCAAAATGTCGGTTTTAGAAATGTAGTGCAAATACCAAAAACAAAATGCAACAGAAAATTCCTATTAAGGAAGAAACACACACCCTCAACCCACTGATTAACAGTTTTTCTAAACCTACAGACGAGGGGGACATTTTCACCTTGCCCGTAAATAAATATATTGACGAAGCCTAATAGCACTTCAATATGGGCCTTTAATATATATGTGATGAAATACTGATTTTTTCTTTAACTGAACAGATTAACATCAAGGACTTTTTACTGAATATTTGTACCACAAAATGTTTTTCTCATATTAAAACTAGGAAACAGCTTAGATAAATTTGAACGAATCCACAACTTTAAACGGAGTCGCACAGTCTGTGATTCACAGTACATCGATATTATATATTTTGAAAGAATTACCTGTCAACTAAAAACACGACGAAATTTCTTATCCACCCCGCTTCCAAGATGTTCTAAAATGCGGCACCCGTGCATTAAAAACACATAGTGTAATTGATTCAAATTATAAAGAAATTCATCAAAACGCACAAATTTCCAGACAGAACCACACTCGCAACCCTTGATATTATTTTCCTTTAAACAAACATTTCGATCAATGAAGGAATAGCAGCAACTCAACTTCCGCTACCCGTCAGTGGAGCTCCAATCTACGCTTCAGAGCGCGGATTGGAGCCCCAACTGTCTTTACGTATATGGATGGTGCGACTGATATTTTATTTAAATATAATTATCTTTACTCCTACGTATCGTTTTGATTGCTACAACTACTTATGCGCATCTTGATCTTATGCTACCTTTCTGCCGGTACATCCTAGTTATGTTCTTTTAAGTTGTACTAGATTTCTTGCCAGGTTTAAGTTTTTTTTTTTTTCCTAGCTCCTTCGTGGCACGCCTCTAAGACCGCATTCTATGAACTCTGAAGAGAAGTATAGACGTCTTAGTTAGTCGTTTCAACACGAACTGTTTGCGAAAGGCGTGGCGCATTCGCGCGCGAACAGTTAATTGCTTCAAAAGGTGTTTCTATTTTTTCTGTTTTTTTTTATCTTTTTTTTTTTTGCCGATGAAACCGTCGCCGGAACCGTCGGCATGCGGAGGAGAGACAAGGTCAAAATTTAGCTACAAAGTTCTTTAAATTCCAACAGGTAAATGTTACCTTCGTTGTCTTATTTGCCACGGCTGCACGCCAGCAAACGTAAACCACGGATCTTCACGCTGGAGATCGTTGTTCACGTGTACGATAAGATGGCGCTGCAGGTGAAATGCAATCATCATCACTGTCTAGACGGTTACACCGGTATTCCGATTTACTAAAGCAAGTCAAATTGCACTCACGGTTTCACGGAACGGTTTTGTCGGACCGCTGACAATTTCGGTACGCCTACTACCAAAACGACTCTCGAAAACTCCCTAAAAACTGTCGCCGCGCGGTAAATCCTCGAAACCAGTATTTTATTTAAATAAAGTCTATTACTCAGCCCTACATTAGTGGATGACGGTCGCTGGATCATTACAAAAAGATTAGCAGACTCGATTCATTTATAATTTAAACAAACATTTATACGGCGTTCAAGTTTGAGTGCTTCTTGCGCACCTGGTGGGTTTTGTTTACCCTCCAGATGTGCCCACCTGCATTTGTTTCCTGCCGACCTCAACCAATGACGGCTTGCGCTTGGCTGCTTCCCCATCGCGCGTTCCCTGCTTGTTCTTTATGTTTTCCTTTGATTGGTGCTTCTCATTGCGTTCTGATGCACCAAAGACGGATTTTGGAGCCCTTGCTCCCCCCGTGTTTATAAATCGGGCAAATATAATAAACACTATGAAATCACTCTGTAAAATTATAATTGTCCTCGAAGTTTGCGTCCGCAGCTTATTCCTTTCAGGTAGTACTGATTCCCAAATTAGCGTTGGATAGATCTTGAGAGAAACAGTAAGGGTATTTTGTTACATTTGCAGGGCACTAACGAACCTCAGTAGCGCGTTCATGTTTAACTAACTAACAAGTAGCACTATTTCATTACTTATGGTAGGTAACGGGCACGGCAATGGTCATAGGTTATAAACGTGAAACATTCATTCGGAGTAATATTAGGCAAAAGTATAGACGAACGTTTTATTGCCTATCTATGCAAGGATATAAAACAAGGTAGAACAACTTTATTTATATTTTATGCAGCGGTACTTAAACGCTGAAGCTAAAAAACAAGCTATTTATTATCCGAGTATAGAGGTCGTCTTTGGTACGAATTTAATTGAGAAATTATAGCTGGGCTTCCTTCAACCAGCGGGTAAGAGAAAATAAAGAATGCGAAGTATTTAGAATACTTTGTTAATACCTCTTCATATTATTTTTTTTTCGTTTTGGTTATTATTTTGAGACTTCACGTATATTTCTTCGTTTAAGATTTGGTATTCAGACAACCTCACATATGCGAGAGTTGACATGAATCCATCACAAGAAGACAAAGATGGTCCAATTTTAAAGAACGTCAGCGGAATAAATGGGCACGTGTCAATCGTCCTCGATTTTTCTTACGGTAAGTAAATCCTGAGAATTATACATAATGCTTTGTATACGGTTCGAATAGATTCAAGTTTATCTTAAATTTGTATTGATCATGTTATACGGAAAAAAAGAACAGAACAGATAGGAGTTCAGAACCTTGAATTTTAAACTTCACGCCCAACGAGTATACATAATTTAAAAACATCAGCAACTGATATGACACAATCTTTTAACAGCTATCACATTTACAGAAGTGACATATATATTAGGCATCTTACTGGGAACATCAATTGCATGCCATGGCACAGTACACGGATATGAGAGTTTCATAGATACCGCATTTACTACGAACTTACAGGGCCCGGCGCGCATTTTATGAGTTACTTCTGCAATTAAGTATTTGGCAATTCGTTCAAACATTAGTTCGTCAGATTCATAGTTACTAATTTAAGGGGTCTTACTGTATAAGATTATATACAAAAGCAGCGTAATTATGCTAAAAGCATTTTAAGTTTATACTTTGGGATAATCATCAGAAACATTTTGCTTTCATGTAGCCTGATTTTGCAGACAGTAATATCGCATAAATTGCTACTCATCATGATGCGTAGACGGCTACTTTTGTACTGCTTGCGTTTAACATATTTTGTTAGAAAAAGTACCGGCATTGCGATATCGTAAGTGAGGTAGCATAAAAAGTATCTATGTACTGAAACCGCAATGCCAAAACGAATTCTACGTCCTAAAATTAATCATTGGGCGTAAAAAGCGCGCTGGAAACGCCATGACGTTGCCACGTTGGTTCTGTTTCACCATGCAGCCACATTCACCCCTATAGTTGCCTAGATTTGGCTGTAGTCGGCCACGAGAAAAGCACCTTCCACGCATCGTCGTAGGCGGAACTTGAACACACGTTTTATCCGCTGTTGCAAAACTAAGCTGTATAAAAGCAAAATCTCTCAAATAGAAATCTTTTTGCAAGCTACCTTTTTGAAAAATATAAAACTTCGTATAGTTTCTAACCAAGTTTTAAGGCGTAATGGAAAGTTAAAGTTAGTTGGAGTAATTAACAATGGTTAGTAAATTTCAAGATAGCTATTTAACTAATACTTTCCAGATTATTCCTTTTTTGAATCTCTGCCTGGTACCTATAAGTTTCCAGCCAACTCATCCATATCATAATCACTTATTTTTAAAATCTGTAGCGATTAGTAACGGATGCCCTTTAAAGGGTAACTGCAAAAAAAAAAAAAACGTTTTTTTTAAACAGTCTAATTGGGACAAGCACGTCACCAAACAAATTTTCCGCGAAAAAAAAATTTTAATGCGATATTTATATCGCGAGACTGATTTTTATTTGGGGCTATTTCATCTATTTTAAGTCGCGCGCCACAAAGTTGGTATTATAAGTAGGGTTCCGCGTTTTCGGTATCTATTTTTCTTCAGATACGGGGGTTATTTATCGGTGTTTATTTTTTCTCTTGGAATCGGTGTTTTTCGGTGTTTAATTCCAATGCTGGAAAGAAATCGGTGATTATCGGGGCTTGCGTTGCAAAGCACCTGCATAATTACTAGAAAAACCACGGTGCACCTCAGATTACACCCGTTTATTGTACACACACAAAACACGTCACACAATTAACATACATTTGAAAATAACAGAAAGCGTGACGCTTTCAGGAGCATAATATCAAAACTTAAACTTATTGAAAAAAATTGGCATGTACATTGTCAGGGACTTGTCAGTCATCGGAACACATTCCTTGCTGTTGATGAAACGCAGTCCAAAAAACGCACGCTCCACGATCGCGCTTGAAACGGGGATGGCGAGTAAATCAAAAGTAGCTTTTGACAAGACTGGCCATTCCTTGCTGTGCGCTCTCCAGAAGCTGTCAATGCAAGCTTCAGCAGATGGAATTTTATGCAATGAATATTCTAGGAGTTCCCCTTTTAACGATGGTAGGTTGGCGGAGCTCAGAAACGGGGCAATAAACATGGTTTCAAAAGAAAGGGACGACTCCTAGGACAGTTCAGTGGGGCTGTGTTCCGGGTCAACAAGAAAAGAAAGCGGGCTAGAAGATTCTTTCAGAAAAGCTGCCTTTTTTCCGCAGCTTGAATTCAGGTGTTTTTCGTTTTTTACCGATTCAGAAAAAAACAGCTCGGGGGTTAATTATCGGTATTTATCGGTATATACCGAAAACACGGAACCCTAATTATAAGTCACGGAGTGGCTGTTATACGTAGCGGAGTGACGCGCGATAGCAACTCTTCTCATTGACTAAGAGATGAATTGACAGCTTAGATCTTGGTTGTTAAACCTTTGTGGTATGTTTTAATTTTCTTTCGAGACGCACATTTTTACGTTTAAAGAATAACCCATGTAATGAGAGTTATTATTATTCTTTACAAAAGTTTACAAGAAGGGCACTTCCGTTTGAATTGTTACCATAACAAACAAAAGCATGGCCGCCGCTGTCTCTGCTCCCGCCTGTCTCACCTACCTCGACTAGTCGTTTCGCCTAAGGAATCTGTGTTTGGTGTCGACCCAGGTGCTTGAGTGAGACCTCCTGAAGTGAAGTGGTGTGTGTTTAGCAGCTGTCGCAGGTGTTAGTGATAGGAAGCGACGCGGGGACTTAGTTTTCATAGCGCGGTCTGTTACTTTCGTTTTCCTCTTTGTTTTTGTTTTGTTTTTTTTTTGCTTGCGCGTGAAATTGTTGTCTTTTTGGAGATGTCAGCTCCTCTAAAGCTGAGCCGGTGCTCTGTAAAGTGCTGCCAAATGAGTGATCGCGACAGCGAGTCTTCCAGCTGCCATGTCGCCCCGAAAAATGACAAGCTGAATGCTATTTGGCTGGAGTGATCGGGCGTTCACGTAGCGACAAATGTGTCCAGCTATGTTCGCGACCTTTCGCTCCGGAGGCCTTCGAGATTCGCACCGGGCTCACCGGACGTCCGCGTTTGAGACTCAGCTGTTACGTAAAAAACCTCGCACGGCCAGGTTATTACGTAACAGCTATCCGCAGAAGCTTTCGGATGTCCGAATTCTGCGTTTGCCGACAGATATTTTTTCTCGGCTTCCGAACCATCTTACGCAAATTTGTTTGAATTGAATGTGTAGTGCACTGGTCCCTTCCTACCTGTAAAGCTTCAACC
This sequence comes from Ixodes persulcatus, assembly GCA_013358835.2. Classification (NCBI taxonomy): domain Eukaryota; kingdom Metazoa; phylum Arthropoda; class Arachnida; order Ixodida; family Ixodidae; genus Ixodes; species Ixodes persulcatus. The sequence continues at coordinate 96,010 of JABSTQ010004045.1, forward strand.
TCTCACGACGAGTGGTATTCTCTTGAGTCTGTAACTTCCATGTTTTTTCCCATTAGGTTAGGTTGCCAAATGAAATTTCCACCTTTTATACCTATGCCATTTTTGTTTGGTATAACAAGTTTCTTGTCAAGTTACGGTGGTGGCCTAGTAACTGTGTGCCCAAAATGAGCACCTCGGACAGCCCGTTTATTACAAAACAGCTGACCCCCCAAGAAAAAGCGCAATTCCTATTGTGTAAAGCATTAGATTGTATTTTAGTTAACTAAATATTTTAAAAACCTGTCTCAATTAAGCTGCCACACTTTTTCCTTGAGCAAAGTTCTCACTGACCTAATCTATATAATCGTCCAGGCAGTCTTAGTTTCCAAAGGATAAGCCAGAAACTATAATGAACTGATTGCTCTCGATGAGGGAAGCCGCCGATTTTATTTTTGTCAATAAAACAAGTTTCACACCAGCTCCATGCCGTTTAGCTCCATCGCCCTCGTCCGGTAAACTAGGGTGCCTACATGTTTCCGCTGCGCTTTAGGGTGGCGCCAACTTCTTGTTACCCTTTCCCAGATCCTCTCCCACCGCCATTTTTTCCCACTTCTTATTTCTCTAAACGTAAGCAACGTTGAGTTTCCGTAGTCTCGAGACCCCGGCAACACTGTGAGGCCACTTCCGTTTCCGTTCATAACAGGAGTCGAAGGCTCAGCGGAATGGCGGTCGTGGTGGCTGTCGCTCTCTATATTCGGGTGTTTTACATTTTGAAGTTGCGAGCAGGAAGTGTGCGTTGCTTTTAACAAAACGCGAGTTCCCGCGATAAAATGGAACGCAACAGACCGGCATCGCACGCCGAAACCTCACCGTCGGAACGAGAGCGGTGAGCGCTCCTTAGCCCTAACGAGGATTAGCGGCGTGGTGCGAGCGCACGGCCGGCGAGTGTGACAAAATGGTCGACGAGTCGACGAAAACAGCCGAGGTTGCCATGGTAACGAGGTAGGCAACACTGGTTTGTCGGCAACAGGTATCACAAACGTTGTCGCCACCCTAAACAGCAGAGCGGCGGAAACATGTAGGCACCCTACGGTAAACGATCTGGAGCACAACTGGGTATAGGATGCCACCGAAAACGTCGGCGTGACCCGTGATGCAGAGGCAACCAGCCTTGAAGGCGACCTCCAGAACCTTCAGGCAGCAGACGCACTCGCGGGCCGTCGGCATTAGCTGGAAGCGATTGCAGCGGCACCTGGTTGCACGTAATATTGCAAGAGCCAATAGCAACAGTACACTAACTTTTTTTCTTTCAGTCTTGACAAATCGAGGCAGTTGGGTAACACCCGAGCCATTCAGTGGCCAATTCATCGATGCATGCGTCGTCTCGCGCGAGAAGGTATTAGCGACGCAGTCCTTCGTCCCGCCAGACGAAGAACAGCTGAAGTTCAATTACCAGAGGGGTGTCGTTCAACCGCGCCGAAGGCTCGGGAGGCTCAGGCGGTGCGCTTTCTTCGTTGCTGGTGGCCGTCCTCCGCGACGTATCTTCGACAAGACGCACCGGAAGTCGAGCCGCTGCGTACGGCGTTCAATTCCGCAGCCAAGTCAATCCAAGAGCAAAGCCCAAGAGCGAGGGGCGGGGCGTACGTCTCCTCCGCGCGGGTCGAAAGCGCGAGAGTTTTAAATGTGGAGAGGTTGTGACTCCGACTAAATTACGTCCCTTAGCGTGAATATTGCGAAAAAAAATATTTTTTTTGGGGGTAGATTTGTTGTGTGACATGCTTATCCCAATTAGGTTGCTTAAAAAAAAAACACTTTTTTTTTTGTTTGCAGTTACCCCTTAACATTCTACGCTCTTTTGAACTGGATGTGGCTTGTCCATATTTTGAATTTTGTCGCCCGTTTTTATTATAATGAGCGTTGTGTGGTCAATAATCCATAGCGCATTTACTATTGTCGCGCTTGCTTTTGTCTGGTCGGGAATAAAAGCTTTAAGCACATGCCTGGCATGAGATGGGGTTCAAGCGGAATGCATAAGAGCCGACAATATGGAGTGTCGGGCTAAATAAAAACAAGCAACTTAAGATTTGATCGAAACTCTCAACAAGACTTCCCTAAACTCATTAAAACTAACTTCTGCTAGATTATATAAAATAAGCAGCACATGTTTCAAAAATATTGCTTGGTCAGAGGTTCTAGATGCGGATGTCTTTCCCAACTGAGCTGCCCACGCTATCTAGGTTTAAAATTCTTAGAACTGCAACTAGAGACACTCGTGCCATCTCTAGCCACTAAAAATATGCTTGATATTTTACATGATCCATATTTTGTGTTTTTTTGCAAATGCACAGCTTTTTTTTTTCCGCCGTTGTCCGACATGCTTGCCAAATCTTGCACCTTTGTTAGATAAGCTGATTAAAGAAACAAGCTTAGACGTGTTGTTTAGAGAACATGATTGTCAGAATATCCTTGAGGTGTGTCGTCGCTGGTTCATGCCATACTGAAACAATGTAACTTGCTAAGTGCGATTTGCTAACCAGTAATCTTGAATGTGCGTATGAAAGTGGTGAATACGGGACCCCATTCCAGTACAATTCTTATTTATATTATACAGATTGAACCAGGTGGTAGGTAGGCCAAATAAGCAAGGAGTAGCCAAATTGCTTCTTGACAAATTTACACACGTTTTCCAGCAATATCTTCCCGGATATATGAAACCCTTTTATAGATTTTTAGAGTGATGATGAATCGTAGAAATAACTTCGGTTATATATGCCGTAACGTGTTTACTGTTAGCGACTGAGGCTTTAACAGAGTTTTATAATGAAAATATAAAGTGTTATGTCGCTTATTTAAACAATTTTGACTTCTCTTAGATTTGGCCTTTCTAGCACATTCTGCAAACGACGAGTGCCACATTTTGCCTATCGACAAGGCCTTCTTTCTTTGTAATGGCGAGGGGAATAAGTGTGAAAAAATTGACCGGGAGAAACTTTTCGGGATGACTGGTAATTTATCGTACAAAGGAAAGGTGAAACATAATATTCTGACAGTTCATTCACTTTCGTGCACGCGTCAATCTCCAACCCGCTCCTAGTATTGCAGATTATTTTAAGATAAGTCTCATATTCAGATTGTTCATTTGTGCGTTGAATACTGTGCTCAACGTCTTGTTTAAACTGGAATACTAAACACATTCTTAAATTGCATTTAGAATCATGCATTGTTACTTGTTCATAATTTTAATCTCTTCAATGATAGCAAATTTGGAGAGAACCATAATTATTGACCAAAGTTACGCGAATCTACAAAACAAATTATTAAGGCGGGTTCACACACCTGCGTTTAAAAGAGCACTGACACGTAAAAACCTTTTTTTCTTATTATTATCCGAAACTTGGGAAATGACTATTTGTGAAGTGAAAAAAACAAAATATCCAAATTCCGAATTTGAAGTTCCCTTGCGTTCCGCGCCAGTGCAGCGACGTCAAATATTGAGCCGTCCTACGAGTCGAGTTTCCTTCACGCCTCCGCTCCGAACCGCTGTTGCCGCCGCGACCCGAAGTGTCGTTTTCGCCGGCGTCGCTCGAATAACCGGTTTCCTCCGTGTGTGTCGTGCCGCCTATCGCTGCGAGCAGAAGACGCTTGACTTTCGATTTTGAAATTCTTTTAGGGCCCTTTCAGCTATCTCAAATTATTTCAACGGTGTGAGGTCGAAAAAACGCGCAGTGGACTTTCGTGAGCGACGTGAGAAGCCACGTAGAGCCGGTTCTGCGTGAAAGGCTGCCCCGGCAGAGTCACAACCTGAAACCACGATACACAGACACCAAACCCAGTTGTTTTGACCGCTTGACGATTTCCTTTTCGAAGTCTGAGAGGTTGTCGGGCACCTAAAAAAAAACCACTTCGTCCGATCCCCCGACTCACCGACCATCCTCAGCTACAAGCGTCGAGCGCCGCCATGTTTTCCGAGGGAGGATAAAAACTCCTGGAGGCGACATCACGCCGGACTCCGATTATTGGTATTTCAAAAAGAAGGGCAGTAGTGCGTTCGCAATTGCGTTAAAAAAACATGTTTCACGAATGCCGTTATTAAAGGTTACAGAAATGCCGCCTATAAAGCTTCTAAATTTCATGATATTTGACGTCACAAATCAAAAGAAGTGAGGAAGTGCGGAGCAGGAGAGAAAAAAGCCAAAAGTAAAAAGACCCACGCGCGCCCGGGGAAATATATATATATATATATATATATATATATATATATATATATATATATATATATATATATATATATATTACGTTGCGGTATTTTTTTGCGTGTCTAGGGATACAACTTGTATTGTTCTAGACAATAAAAAAAAACTTTTTCTTTGGGGGGGGGGGGGCGGTGACAGTGCCCCTTTAAAGCGCCGTTCACACACTTGCAACCGAGAAGGAGCGAGAGAAAGAAGACCGGTTTTTAAGCCCCTTGCGACGGCGGAGGACCGGATGCACTGCTGTGGAGCAGGTGCTACGCCGTCTCAAAAGGCTTAAAAACCGGTCTTGTCTCTCTCGGTCCCACTTGAGTGCAAGTGTGTGAACGGCGCTTAACTGTGACGACTGAGCTACAACCGGTTTTTAAGCGGCTTTGCAGCCGGTCTTAGGCACTACCACGCGGCTTGAAAACCTGTTGTAGCGCCGTCACTCACAGCGAAAAGCAAGTGTGTAAACCAGCCTTTACATTAAACTTCTACTATCACGTCAGTGTTTTTTTCAACAGTCCACTGGCATGGGAAATTATTGACGTACACCATCAACGACTTGATTCAATAATTTCGATCGAGCACTTTTCTTTCTATCGAGCACTGACCCTGTGTTGATAAATTTCTTCTGCCACTGGCAAAAAGACTGGCATGATGGTGTAAGTTCTTAGTACGTTCTCTAATTTATTTGAGTCTATGTAGCAGACTTGGTTACAAAAGAACAAGAAAAGCACTGCACCTATTTTTGTGTCTGAGGAAGCCATTTCATTCTTATTGGAATTTTTTCTAAACTGAAGACATAATACGACTAATATCTTGGACAGTCAGTTAATCTTCTCCAACTCACAAATTCTGATTGCCCTAGACATTGTGGTGACCATGACGTTGCAACGGGAGAAAGTAATTTATTTACACTTTTTATAGTTTAATCCCAGTCAATACTGAAATAGTATAGCTCAATCGAACTTTAGATAAGTACTCTAGAAGCAACAAAATTTCTATACGTAAAATATTTTCCCTTTTTATCTTAGAATTGGAAGCTAAACACTTTATTTTCATTGTTTTTTTTTAATACTTCTCATTTTGCATAGTTTGCATGTTAACACTGACTGAGATGCGAATAGTTTTGCGATCATTTTGTACGAGGATTAAAAATATTCACATGTCTTTCTCGAACAAGAAGCAAGTGGAATTCAATACTAAGAAGAATTTCTTTTTCAGATTTGCATTTTAATTACACATTTTCGAAGCGTTTGATTTTTAATCTTAGTAAAGTCTTTTTTTTTTGTTTTTTTTGTTTTTTTTTTTTTTTTTTAGTGTTTATGCCTCTTGTCGTAATATATAAGGTGTCAACCCCAAGACTGAGTAAATTTTTTGTAACATAAACTCTAAATAAAGAAGCGGTTCCTTCTATTAATGATGTCTACCATGGCGCTCGAATGATACAAATGAAGAGTTATAACTAATAGTTTAATTATCTAAAATCGGATATTCTTTTGTCATATCTCCCTTGTTTGGTACATTGGTATTGTAGATTCGGTGCACCTTCATCTAAATATACAATCGGAGTTCTTAGAAGTTGCAATGCAGTGTTCATCTCCCCACTATTTAATGGCGTACTTAGGTGGTCTAGAGTCCAACATAACAAAACTAAAGGAAAAAATCGCCTAAAGCTGCGCGTCCGGCTAAATTTCGAAGCGTGGTATGTGCTTTTTAAAACAACTTATCTGACACGACTCTACCAGATCGTCTTGCGATTACTCGCTACCCACGCCCGTTGCGGAAGCTGATGTCCTTTCCGTCGCTCTTTTCGTCTTAGTTTTGGCATCGACTTACATTTGTAAGAGAATTCCAGGAAACAATTTATATGCTTGAATTCAAAGAGCGATATTATTATTTTACGACGGGCAGCAAATTTCTAATTCAATGTACCAGCAAAAACAAATATTTGAAATGTGAGTTAGCAAATATAGGTAAATAATTCAGTAATTATTCCTTTATGCTCGTAATCTGACGTCGACTGAGGTCAATAAAGTCATCCCGGAGGAACTCTAACGTTATTTCAGTTGTATTTTTTATTAAATTGAGATTTTAGTGTAACAGCTTGTTAGATTTTTTTTTTTTCTAGAGGAGTTTAAGCTTATTTCTTTATATTCTGTTTCTGCCTGGGTGAGTAGGTATCTATAACCTGATCAGATAGCTGTTCATTTGTTTAACTGGTTGCTTGTATCAACATATATCAGTGTTTTTCATTTTCAATTTTGGTTATTTTCGGTACTGCTTTTTAGAGCCGAGCTCTTAGGCGCCCGTTTCTGCATTTAGCAGCGTCGGCGTCGGCGTCGCCGTCGGCGTAACTGCTATATGCGGGAACGGGCGCCTAAGAGTTCCATAATGCAACACTGTGCGGGTTGCATTATGGGGCACCCCCCGTACCCTCCTGGTCCTTTCTGGCCTATCCTCAAACCTTATATGTGTATATATATTCAGGGTGTTTCACGACAGGTGGACAAATTCAATATTTCGAAAACTACGTGTCGCAACAAAAAAAAGGCTTGTGTCGTTTTGGTCCTGGGCCAGGGGCCTATTTAGGAAAATTATAAAAGCTCAAGATAATTAAGTTGTTAATTATTTTCGCGTAATTAACTACTTAACATTGTGTCTAAGGGCATGATTTCAGTGAGAAAATTTATCAGCTTCATCAAAAAACACTAAACCAACAAAGTGCGGAATGATAGAAGGCACGCAGAGCATTTTACGGCTTTCTGAAAAACCGCACAAATTCCACGGGTTTTTAAGTTTGGGTTTGCTATCGGAGCGCATCTCGGCCCCGGCGGCACCGCGGCACGTGGAGAGATAGTGCAACCAGTCTCTGCTGCGCTGTCATCGCGCGACGCAGCAGAGGCTGGTTGCACTATCTCTCCACGGGGCGCGGTGCCGCCGGGGCCGAGATGCGCTCCGATAGCAGACCCAAACTTAAAAACCCGTCGAATTTGTGCGGTTTTTCAGAAAGCCGTAAAATGCTTCGCGTGCCTTCTATCGTTCTGCAATTTGTTGATTTAGTGTTTTTCAATGATGCTGATCAATTTTCTAATTAAATTCATGCCCTTAAACACAATATTAAAAAGTTAATTACGCAAAAATAATTAACAGTCTAATTATCCCGGACTTTAATCATTTTCCTAAACAGGCCCCTGGCCCAGGACCAAAACGACACAAGTCTTTTTTTTGTTGTTGTGACGCGTAGTTTTCGCAATATCGAATTTTTCCACCTTTCGTTAAACACCCTCTATATACAGGCAGGCACGTAGCCAGGATGTTCATTCGGGGGGGGGGGGGGGGGGGGGGCGCTTTCGAAAAAATGGTCAATGAGGAGGAGGGGGGAGGGGAGGCCCCAGGGAAATAAACATTTCGAACCCGGGAGGGGGGGGGGGGGTGGGCGGCGGTGGCATGGGCCCCCCTCCTTAACTATGTGTCAGTTTTTTTCTTTTCTTTTTAATCTTTACAGATTTCTTTAAAAAAGCCGTGAACACGTATGCGGTTTTTGTAGGTGAATTGTACGACCAGAGGGACATTATGTGGGTGGCTAATTTTTGCGATAAGTCGGCTAGTTAATTAAAAATTGTTACTTAACTTTTTTTTTATTTTGTGAAAGCAGTCATATGGTTCCAATTATAAATTTACTTAGCGTCATCGAAAGCAACAAAATCAACTATTTAGAACGACTTGAAGCTTGTCGGACACTCGGGGGCGCACCAGAGTTACCACTCGTGAAGCAGGCGCAAAGATATTAATGGCAAACCGCGGATGATTCGATTACCATCGCGTTTTGCCACTGCTAGCTTTCCGTCTGCTTTACGAGTGGTAGCTTTTGCGCGCCCCCGAAAGCCCGACAAGCTTCAAGTCGTTCTAAAAAGAGTTAATTCAGTGGTTTTCGATGACGCTCAGTAAGTTTCTATTTGGGAGCATATGTCTATTTTCACTAATTAAAATTTAATTAACGAATTCTAATAATGAGCCGACTTATCGCAAAGATTATCCACCCAGAATATGTCCCCCTGGCCGTATAACTCAGCTGCACAAACCGCTTAAGTCTAACTTTCACGGCTTTTTTTAAGCAAATACGTAAAGCTTAAAAAAAAAACACCTTATATATACAGGGTGTTTCACGAAAAGTGGACAAATTCGATATTGCAAAAACTACGCGTCGCAACAAAAAAAGGCTTGTGTCGTTTTGGTCCAGGACCAGGGGCCTATTTAGAAATATTAATAAAGTCTGGGAAATTTAAATTGTTAATTATTTTTGCGTAATAAACGTTTTTAATATTGTGTTTAGGGGCATGGTTTCAATTAGAAAATTGCTCACCACCATCGAAAAACACTAAAACAACAAATTTCAGAACGATAGAAGGCACGCGTAGCATTTTACGGCTTTCTGAAAAACCGTACAAATTCCACGGGTTTTTAAGTTTCGGTTGCAATCGGAGCGCTTCTCGGCACCGACGGCACCGCGCCCCGTGGAGAAATAGTGCAAACAGCCTCTGCTGCGTTGCGCGAGGACAGCGCAGCAGAGGTTGGTTCCACTATTTCTTCACTGGGTGCGGTGCCGTCGGTGCCGAGAAGCGCCCCGATAGCAAACCGAAACTTAAAAACTCGTCGAATTGGTGCGGTTTTTCAGAAAGCCGTGAAATGCTACGCGTACCTTCTATCGTTCTGCAATTTGTTTTAGTGTTTTTCGATGATGCTGATAAATTTTCTAATTGAAACCATGCCCTTAAACACAATATTAAGAAAGTTGATTACGCAACAATAATTAACAATATAGTTGTCCCGGACTTTAATAATTTTCCTAAATTAGCCCCTGGCCGAGGACCAAAACGACACAAGCCTTTTTTTGTTGCGATACGTAGTTTTCGCAATATCAAATTTGTCCACCTTGCGTGAAACACCCTATATTCAGTCTTCGCTATAAAGTGGTAAAGAATTCGAGAAAAAAAATATATATCCCAGAACCAAATACCTCAAGAGCTGCGCTCTGATTTCGCATTACAGAGAATCGTAAACTGCTGTCATTTTTTATTAATATGATCACGCAAAGTTTCCTTTATTTTATGAGCTAGTCCTGCCCGGACGATTATTATCTGTAGTTATAAAAATTATAAAAATATGAAGAGTTGAAAGAAAAAAGAACATGTTAAACAAGCGAAAAAGACTGTTACAATTGTCAGCTCTGTATGTCTTCTATCTTCAAAATGTGTGATTCTTGCTGGAATTCATCCCTACAATTTATTATATACCTTTTTGTTTCGTTGTAGTATAAAGAAAGTGGAATCGAAGGAGAGACTTGGTCCCGGCTGGACGTTGAGGAAAATAATCCAAAAATGAAAATAAGACACGAGGTTTCTTTTCAAGCAGTGAGTGCCCGATTCGCTAGCTTGTTGCATTTCTATATTGAAATATTATCATTGCCATTGCAAGCAGAAAAAAGTAATATTTGACCTTCTCAAGCATGGTGTTTAATCTACCCCTTTTTTACTCCGCAAAAAAACCACAGCAAATATTAATAAGACAATGGTGCACCAGACAATTTCTCTTCAGATAGTAAAGAAAAATAGTGTTTTATTTTATCTTTTATATTCTGAGTTTTGTATAAAAAGACTGTTGGCACTTACTTGTAAAATATTCCTTGTTCTTTGCTCAGTTCATACCGCAATATGGGCGTTAATTATGTTTACAGTATACTCATTATGTTTCTTATGACCAGATATTTAATAATGTGCTAAAAGTATCAAGATTGCTAGTAATTCGTTACTTATTTTGTAAGTTGTAGTAGATCGTTACATAGCTGTAAACGGCACCTTTATTTTAATTAAATTTATTTTTTAGTAACAAATAATTGACAAGCATCGAGAACATGCATGTAATTCCATGAAAAGAAAAAAACATATGCGGCGGGTTCCGCGCTTTTTACATGAAGACCAAACGCGGGTCAAAAACCTAGTGTGGTGCCTTGAGAAAATACTTTAATTACACATCAAGTACAGTTCGGAGGCCTGGTTGTACACTCAACCTGTGCAAAAAAAATTCATCTGCTCCGTGGCATCTGTGACGGAGTGAGAAAAAACGAAATAGTACGAAATGTTACATTGAGAATATAGCCAACAATTTATTGTAATAGAATAAGAGACTAAGGTTTGAAGAGGATGCCAAGGCTATCGGGCAATGTCTGGTGTAAAATCAGACCGAAACAGCGACACGTAAGGGTATAAATAAAAGAGTAAAATTTAGTAATAAAAAATTTCGGCTGGCATAGACACAAAGGGTAGAAATAAAACAGTAAAATCTAGTAATAAAAAAGTTCGGCTCGCACAGACACAAAATTAAAACACGCACAACGGGACATTATTACGAGTGCAAGCCAGGCAACCTAAACGTGAACTAAGAAATACGCGACGAACTAAAAATCAAGTCAAATAGTCTAAGTTAATGTATTGAAGAAAGTTTCGAGTACTAGTAATAATACGGAGTTAGCAAAGGCAAAACGTAACAAAACAAAAACCTTCAGACAACTCGAAACGTTAATCGGAACTGAGCCAGTAGAAGGAAGTTTGGCGAAGCAAAACACCTGTAAAATAAAGAGACTTACCTTTCGAACACCGAGTTGATTTCGATTCAGCCGAAACTCATGAAGCTTGCTGGAGGTTTATGCAAGTATATAAAGGCTCTGCCGTCTTTGTCACCGTAGATTAGATGGAATGACACCACACTGCCAAACGGACCCGCACTGCCAAAAAGAAACTCTTCCGTTTGACACGTTCCGCTGTCGCTCTTTTACTTACCATGCTTTGAAATTAAAACCTATAAAAAACGCAAAATATGCTTTGTTTCCCGTGCAACAGAAAACTACCCTATTAAGAACCGCCGTCATGAAGACGGAAGAATGTTTGTATTGCGATGAGCTTGAAGCTTGATTGTGCTGTTTGGACAGAGCTTTCTCTTGGCGTGACCAAATCATTCCAGTGTGCCTAAGGAGGCAGACGTCGCAGTATAATTTTTGAATTCACATCATAAGAAAAGCTACTATAATATGTGAAATCATTTCTTTTAGGCAACACCGCAAGTGGAGTCGAACAATGGTAGGAAGGAATTTATTCCTATTCAACAGGCGGACTACAGAGAAGACATTTTAGAGGTATGCTCAAATATACTTCCCACATGTTTGTAATTGCGACGTTCCACACTAAGCGCTGTGGCTCTTATTAGGATTTGACAAGAGTATGTTATACATGCTGTTGTAATTAATGTATACTTACCTCGCTACGTTAAAGTGTGTTCTAAGAAGATATATTTACCCCTTTCCTGTCTGCTACTACAACACGCCAAGTGCATTCTATTGACACCACATATAAATTGTATTTCACATCAATGCATGCGTAAAAAAACATATAAAATAGATATTATTTTTTATTTAAATTCTTGCGGCGTACATCAAACTGAGAGTGACGATTAGCACACTAATTATCTGAAATCAGTGAAGTCACTTTTTTTATATGTTCGCCTTATCTGGAAGATTCCATTTACAGATATGTTGCCCGTCGTCAATATATTCTACATCTGTTATCATTCAGGCGACAAAGTTTTGTTTCACGCTATTTCTTTTAAAATGTATTCCAAGAGGAGACTGATGCCAAAACTAAGACGAAAAGAGCAGGGAAGTTCAACCCTGAAGTGACGTCGGCCTCGGCCATGGGCGCGGAGTGCGAATCACCGCAAACCGGTCTGCTAGCGGCACATTATCAAAGGGTCACGTCACTTGTTAATAAAAAATGCGCGCCATGCTCTACTATCCCCTGAAACGCAGAAATTTCGGCCTTTTTTAGTTATTTTAGATTTCGTTTGGCGTTCTCTTGGTAGCCTAACTTCGCCAGAAATCATCAGGCATATTTGGCAACGGGTAACAAATATGGTATACTTGAAAAGCGGTAGCTATTGGGACTGTTTTATTTAATAAGTGAATTTTAGGTAGGTAATATTCTAATGATCACTCTGTACTCGTGTCATAACGTTTACCGCAATCGAACACCTTATCATAAAGGAACTTTCTTTTCTTAGTTTTTAGTTATCTTTTTTTAATATTTATTATTGATCGTAGATGAAGCGCCTTGCATACAGTGTTACTATCACAATCGCGACATAACGCGGTAATTCATAATAAAATATTTCCCGCGATAATGTAGAACGCTGGAATTAGTGGTTACATTATTTGGATAGGAAGCCATGGAGAAGGTACTTTTCATAAGACTGTCTCTAAAAACTCTATAGGTCGTGACTCCAATGGGGGTTACGACATACAACCGGAAGTCGCAAGGCGGCTCGGGAACTTAAGCAAAAAGTGAACTTGGCACCTCTGTGGTGCCATCAATGAAAATGAAGTACAGATCATAGCTCGAAATCAAGCCGGAGCTCAGATTTGCGGTTACAAACTCCGCCCTCGTTTTAGGAAATGTGGTCTAACAAACAAGCTCACTTTAGTTACTAGTATGGATCGCAGTGGCGTGCACTTTTATTTTCGATTATCTTTATGCCAGTTGATTGACTTTGACTGCTCGTGTATTAACTGTCAAATAATATTTTAGCATCAATTTTGTGTATTACAGTGTTTGCACTTGTGACAGCGCGAAAGATTGTGACATCGTGAAAACCCGCGGAAGGGGAAGAGAAAGAGAATGGTCGCGATGCGATTTCATTGAAGTTTTTTTATGAGTACCGGTGTAGCAGATTTTGGGAAGCACAAGCTGCGATAAGATATTGAACTATCATCAATTTATGCTTCTTAACCTTAATATAGTCTAATCAATTTTGGGCCTAGACTCCCCACCAACTTCCCCTTTTCCTTTCCTCGATTTCTCTCTACAAATTCAAAGACAAATCATGGCATTATTAATATTTTAATAATCTTTCATTTATCAATTTGACAATTTCACAACTCTCTTCACTTTTGAAGACGATGCACTCACCAGATCAATAAACTATTTCTGATAATTGTATTCACTTAACATCTCCATACTTATTCGTACCTGAGCATGTCATTTTCAAAGTGCTGAAACAAGATTCTGAGCCAATATGGTGCTGCGCGTTGATGGAGTAGCTAGAGGCCGATGTAAAAACAGAGACACCATTTGGTGGAAGCATGTTATAGAAGAGCTAAAATGCCCCTTACCCGTTAAGATCTATTTCGCACATAAGAGCGCACATCAAACATTTAGAGTTTAACAATTGACTGCTGTCTACTTTGATGAAAACTCATATTAGCGTGTCTTCTCACGGAGCGTAAGCAGAAGGAAATATTGCTAATATTCATGTATGTTTCAGGTTCATCTCACAAGTCATAGTACCGATATTTATTTTTAATTGAGGTTATGAAAAAGAAGTTTTGAAAGCTGATATCGTCGTAGCCGTTTATACAGACATATCCTGCTTGTGTGCTTTTTCAAAATTTCTCGATTACTAGAGTAGACTCTTAAACAAAATTAAGGGAAACGAAACTCAAACAGATGTTTGAACATGAAAAAAAAGTAAGAACTATACACATGGGTATTTACCATAGGGAAATCGCAAATTTGCTTTAAGGAAAAGTTTGTTTAGTAATATTTGAATAAGCTTGACCTGGGGCTCTATTATTTAGGGCAGGTGCACGCCAGCAACTTCCGCATTTATTATAATATATATATATATATATATATATATATATATATATATATATATATATATATATATATATATATATATATATATATATATATATAAAGACAGAAATGTTTGCTTTTGCTCAACACGTATCTCTACCTCTTGAAGCAATAATATTACCATGCATTTGTATGTAATGCACCTTACTCGACTAATCTACCATGTCTATGCAAACACAACATGGGCGCTTTTTTGTATTTTACTCGGTGTGGTACAGACAAAGGGCAAATTTCTTCTTCTTCAATAAATCCACGGTATAAAAAATGAAAAAAAAAGCAGGGCGTAGTGAGTCTCGGGCATTTTATTATCATGGGCCAACAAACGCGCCGAATAGCAAAAACCCCGAAGAAAGAAGCGGAAACATCGCAAGCAACGCCCCGCTCTTCTTAAGGATACAGTGAGTACGGGTTGTTTTTCCGCATGAACTTATTGCATCACGCGGAATAGTCTTAAAAAGAGCATTTCAGTTCGCGGAGGTCGTCAATCGAAACAGTAGGTTACTTGTTTGTGCTAGCCTTGTGGTGCGTGTACATATTATGCTTGATTTTTTAATTGCAGACGCAAGTTAAGCAAGAGTTCAAGCAAGAAGTCCGTATCACAAACTACTACGAGTTCAATCGCGCACAGCCAGAACTAGACGTTTACGTTAAGCACCCCTGCCTTCAGCGCTACAAGTCAAAGTTGTATACTCTGGAATTTGACGGTAATAATCTAAAACATTATATATCGTACCGGCAATGTTTATTCTCTGTTTCATGTAAAAACGAAAAATATAATCCCATGATTTCCGAAACCTGAGTCCGTGAAAGCACATAAAGTTCGAAAGAATTATTATTTTGTTTTCGCTGGTGTTGCATGATTCTCAGCCTTGAGGATTCAAAGTGCGAAGCGTACACCTGCTCGTCAGTGCGTTTAACATGCGCTTTACACTGACAATGGTTTGCCAAAAAAGATCATAACTATCCCAGCTACAATATACACCAGTGATTCTTGATACGGTACTAAAACAAACGCCGGTTTAGTACAATAAAATAAATAAGTGTGCTTATTCTTTAACGCAAGCCTTCCACTTCATAATAAGAAAACCTGCAGAAGATCTCTGCCTTTAATACCAGAGTTCAGCTTCAATTCAGTATCAGGACATTGGAAGTCGTGATATGAATCAAAACCGTTGCCTAACTAATAAAAACTCGAACTCGTAATGTGAAAATATGCACAGCCGCTTTGCCCTAATATTCAACCAACTGTACGCTATCGTGATGTTTAGTTGAATGATTTTCTAAAATGGATCGATTCCAAGTTCAAGGTTAGCGTACGAAACATTGGGAACGAAATGACAAAAAACGGCAATTTTAGCTATTGTAAATATTAGCCTCAGGGTGTTTTTATAGTACTAAAAAATACAAAATGGTTGTGGAAAGAAAAAAGAAACCTCGACAGGTACTTTTTTAACATATATTTTATTCAGTCTGACTTTAGTGCTAGGCATATTTTTGGCCATGTATATTTGGGGTTTAGTTCATAATTTTTATCCTCGCAAGCTACTGTGTGTCTTACTACAAAAATATTCATCACTGAGACTGACGATAAGGTAATTATCCTAGTTTCTGTGACGTCCTTAAACTATTACCCATTCACAAATTTAAGTCACTCTGCCACCGACGACACGGAGACGAGATAGCCTTATCGTCACAGCTTCTGGCATATATTTTATTAGTAGTAATGTACCGATATTCTAGGGATTTGTGAAAGTCTTCGCTCAAACTGTTGGTGGACCGATAAACCGAGGGGTCGGAAACCGGCGGTCCACGAGGTAATATTACACGGCCCCTTGGACGCTACCAGAGTAGCCACCCCCCCCCCCCCCCCACCCCCCTTCCCAAGCAAACACACACATTCTATTGCTAATGGTGCAAGAATTATGGTTGGTTGGAAACCTGGAGTAATTGGACTTATTGGCTCTGAAACGGCTCACCGCGAGATCAGATTCCTGTGCACGATCACTATAGTGATGCATTGGGAATCAATAACTAAGGTCACCATATCTAGCATACTTTTCGTTCCGAATCGCGATTCATACCATTCTCAATTTCAACAGTTTTTGCCGCACTCAGGGAGTCGCTATGGGGATTTCAATCAAGCGGCTGGTCAGAATTTTACCACAAATATTGTCGTCCACATTACAAAAAGAAATTGGACGACAACCCTCAATGGTGTTTAGTTTGTCTGGGTCATGAGACTTTCGAATCAGAACTGTGTGGCTCTGCCAGAGTGAGGGAGGCTGAATCTGGACTTAAATGGGCATAACAGTTCGCTGTGCGTTTTGACGGTTATTTTCGTGAGCTGGTCGCCTCCCGCCCACTTCGCCCTCGCATTTGTGTTTGGCCCGCTCCGTCTACGTTTTGAGGCGATTGGTCCGCTGCAGCAAAAGGTAGCCGACCCCAGCGTGCCCAGTCGATTTGACCGAAATCAGGGAAAACCGAAAGTCCTTGTGTTAGAGCTGTCTTGAAATAAGAAAAACACAGACATGTACACGTTACCCAAAAAAAGTAACTAAATACCGTTACTCGTTACTCGCTCAAAAAGTAACTAAATACGTTACTCGTAACCGATTCTCAAAAGAAACGCCTGAGTTACCTTAAAAGTAACGAGTTACTTTTTACGTTACTTTGAAGACCAAATACACAACTGTTTTTGTTTCGTGGTTTATTGTTTTCTTTTTAGTCGAAGTTTTCATCAGTTATGTTTCCCCGCTTGCTTGAAAATACATCTCCGGTGACGCTGAAGCGTCGTTCTACTGACGCGCTCGAAGGAACGGCAGTGGTTTGCTTCAGGAAGAGCTGCTGAATCTTCGGGAACTGCGCCTTCATTGAGGACAGCGGGTAATGGGTTATGTGCCTTCCCGTGTTTGCAGCCTCCGGGTTTACATTCGGTCCGTGCCCGGTTCTAGAAAGTTCAACCAACGAACCTGATTGTGCTCGCTGGGTGGAGGACATTCCCAGCTGTAGAGTTCAGTACAGCAACGTTCATCGCTGGACACGTCAGTCGAACTGTTCGACTGACGTGTTCTGCGATATACATTGCTGTATTGTCATACTGTTTATTTGTTTTTCGGGTTTTTCATCAGCCTTTGTCGCAATAGACACATACTAAGGCTAGAATAAAAACAAGGCCGTTTAAGCGGTGTTGTACACGTTACTCCTCAAAAGTAACGAGATATCGTTACTCGTTACTTGGCCTTAAAAGTAACTAAATACCGTTACTCGTTCCTTTTCTGAAAAAGTAACTGAATACGTTACTCGTTGCCGAAAATAGTAACTAGGTACAAGTAACTCGTTACTTGTAACGCGTTACGTACATGTCTGGAAAAACTTAAACATTCCGAATTTTGTTTATCTATAGGTTCATTTTTTGCTGATTTGGAACGTAGTCCGCGCTAAACAGACCGCAAAATCGCCTCTTTGCAGTTGCTGTTGTTGTTTTTCTGGGGGGGGGGGGGGGGGGCCTTTTCTAAATACTGCGGTCACGAGCATGTTCCACAAAGGATGGAAAATCCCGAGTCTTCGTCCTGTTTTATTCAGTGTTGGCGGAAATGCGTTACAAACAACAGCGTTACCGGCAACGCGTTACCTTTTCCCCTAACGTAGTAACATATTCGTTATATTTTACAACAGAAACGAATAACGTACTTACGTTACTTATTTAAATTCAGGAGTAACGTAACGTTATTAAGTTACTCCTTACGTTTTGTTCCCAAGACCTAAAACAATATTACTTCCATTGTTTCCAGGCCCCAAGTCACATGCATGCTTCTACTGATCCCAACACCTTCAATTTCTTTTTCATAATTTTAATTTAAAATTAAAAAAGAACTATAAAAGCAAATTAAATATGGCGCTGATGCATACCTGTAACGTAAAAACCGTAAAATGTTTTAATTTACTGAAAAAGTAACGCAAATCGTAACATGTGTTACTTTTTATGAGTAGCGGTAACGCGTTCCTTTTGCTTTCAGGTAATGTAGGACGGTAACGCGTTATTTTTATTTCCAAAGAACGGGTGACGAATTTCGTTACTTCTTTTTTTTTTTTCAGTAACGTCTATAACACTGGTTTTATTCAACATAAGACCCCGATAAACATAAATTACTTTTTTTCCGACAACCGCCCCCCCCCCACACACACACGCACACGCACACGCACACGCACATAAACACACACACACGCACACACGCACGCACGCACGCACGCACGCACACACACACGCATATACACACACACACACACGCACACACGCAAACACACACAAAGAATTACACCGAATATGTGGGAAAATAAACCGCAAGAAAAAACAACCCGAGTTTTGAAGAGAAAAAAAAAACTGATTCATAATTTTAGCGTTAAAATCAAAACGTAAAGCCAAGTTCTAAAAAATAAAATCCACATGAACCCGACGTTGCATCGACCCAACTTGGTTAAATGCTTTCTTGTCTGTTTGAGTCGCATTAGCCAAATATTATTCACGGAAAAAGTCAAATATTGAATGGCTTTTCACTAAGTTATCAACCGGATACACTTGCAAAAGTTAAGTTCAAGTAGCTTCTCTTCTTTAAATATTATTTCTAAAGACCAAATGTTAGATTTCACTTCTACTTTTTTAATCTGTTTTAGGTCCTGGATTGGCTGAAACCAATAAGGCGCGTTTTCTACCCCAGCTCTGGAGAGCAATAAAAAACGTTTGCAAACCCGAAACAATGCTCAGGTTCGAGCTTCTTGATGTAAGTATTATTCCGTGCTTTTTGAGTACTAATAATCAATAGACCAACGTTATAGAGATTTTGGTTGCCAACCATAGTTATGTGTTCTAAAATTCTGTAATTCAAGAAAAAAATGTTGTTAGTCTTGAGGTTGGCTCGCATATTTCCGTTCTGTATGATCGACTGTGTTAGGACACCTTGCGTTATACTCAGATGAATTCCATAGACCTCAGTTGATACAGCTTTAGTACCTTTTTGTTGCAAGCTGTAATATTAAGGCCGTCGGTCGTACTCAGATTCAAATGTATGAATCCGCCTTTAGAGTCATTAAGTCATGTTAAACACTGTCGCTTCTACGCTTTTACAGAGTCAAGATGAGCAAATTATTGGATTTATGACAAGTGATTCAAGAGATGGAAGTAACTGCATTGCCCGCGATAAATGTTTCAAGCCATTTTAAACACACCGGAATCTAGTTTTATTCAATTAAGAAAATGAAAACCTGACGAACAAAAATATATAGATCGGACCTTTACGGTTGAGCAATAAAATTGAGTCGTTTTTTTTTTCTTTTTCCAAAATCGATGTAGGGTTTGTGGGGTCTTCGCTACCAAATAGTACTTGCGCTATTAACGAAATGGTTATTATAGCGGAGGCGGCGATCTTAAAATAGGAGACTTCGAGCCTAGTAGCTTGGTCCGCGTATCTTAACGGCAGGAATTACGACGTGTAGGCAAACCGCTGCGGGCTGATTTGATTAAACCTTCTTTGTGCCTGTATTTTGCTAAATTGTCTTTCTGGAATATATACGAAAAACAGCGGCACTAAAGTGGTACACCGTCCAAGGAGAATATCAGACACACCTATGATAACTACAATGTTCCTCATCAAAATGCCCTCCGAGCCGGCAAGGTAATAAGTCTTACCTGCCGAGCACAAGGTTTCGAAAACCGTAGTCGGGGAAGCGTCAGAGAGAGCCCAGGACGACAGGTTTGAATCTTGTCAAAGCCGCTGGACAACTCCTCATGCGAGGGTGTAAGAAGGTGCGAAGCCACCACGCCCAATGGTCGTCTTTGCTTTCGAGAACATATAGGTACGTGGATCACAGGGTGCAGGGCGAGGCCACCTAAATAAGTGAACCTGTCTCTGCACAAGGGAGTTCTGACTCCCAGCAAGGCGGCTGAGCTTTAATTTTCACAACAGTTATGACAAACATCGGGGTAAATGGGACCCTAAAAAAACTGACAGGTCTTGTGTTTTTTGGTACTTTTTTAGGTTATTTTAAACATAATTATATGGCATGTTAACAGAGTCCCTGCATCTTTTTTTTATTTTTGTACACATAAAATCTTATTAAAGCTTAATTTGTCTGAAAAATCATCGAACAAACAAAACATATTTCATAACGATCGATTGCAGTAGGAAACTGTGATACAGAACAAGATATTCTGTCTCGAATGGCAGCGTGAATAAGTAGAACGAGAATAGAGTTTTTTTTTTTTTTTTTTCAGATTTTAAGTGCTTAGGGTGGACACAAAAATTTTCTATACACCTTTGCACTGAAATCCTAGCCGTTCCGTTCCTAGCAGAGTGAGGTAAAACAATGAACCAAGCAAAATTCATAAGAAAAAAAAGTGCACTTCCAAAGGTTCTACGTAAGATATTTAGAACGTTTTGGAAAGGGACCTTTGCCAAGCTTCACTTCAAGTACAATGTAAAGGCACACGCTAAACGCGCTTAGGCAGAAACATATTCTATGCGGATAAGAAATATTCAGAGCTTGCTGCGGCTGGTGATGCCACCAACTGCCTATTCTAAAAGCGCTAATAACAGGAGCTTGAACAAAGCAAGCTGCGAGTAAAGCAACAGCGGAATCACGTTTACACTCAGATCCTGACAAGAATAAGCTGACTCAATTCATTGTTCAAAAATATGTTCCTTGGCTCAACTACCCCCCTCAATGATCCTCTGCTCTTAGTCACCAATGCATGAAGCATGCGCGAGTGTTGTAGTTCTTTTTCGCTTTTTTTCGACCTTGTAAGCAAATATCTTAAGAACAAGCGACGAAATACGTACGTCGTAATTTTGATGGTCACCGATTTCTATAAAATTTTCACCATGTATTTGGATGCCCTTCCTGAGCATGTGTACAAAATATCTCGGAAAAATAATAATTTTCTTAGAAGAAAATGAATTTTGAAATTTACATGTAGACACCCAAATCACTTGCTGCCGCCCTACTGGCAACACTGGGCAAGAGCGGCACACGGAGGCTGCCATGATGGCGCTGACGTTGCCGTGACGTCACATGTTGGTCAGAGTGCTTGCTTTGTAGCTTGTTGGTGCTAGCGACTGTCTGCTTTTTGCTTATGTTATCGGTTTATACAGTAATGTAAGAGCGCGTAATGGCGACTGGAGGAAATTGGTGTTGTGCCGTAGGGTGTAATAACACCACAAAAAAACGCAGCAATGTGACATTTCACAGTTTTCCGACCGACAGTTTTCCGACTGGCTCCCAAGTAAAAACAGCCGAATCTGCTCCGACCACTTCTCACCGGATTGCTATGACGATAGCGTGCGACTGAGGAAATCTTCGGGTTGGGCGGAGACGGGCACAGAAAGAAGCTACAAAAATGTGCCGTGCCTACCGTGTTCGCGCACACACAACCTGGACAGCCGCCGATCGAGCGACGAGCGTTTGCAAAGAGAAGCTAGACAACAAAAGCTGCCTTAAGCCTTTGTCAGACAGTTGCGTTTAACTGCGTTTGACTGCGTTGCGGCAGCGAGAAACCAGGGCATCCCTGCTGCTTATATTGCTTGCCAAGATGATTCCTTGGATTGGATTCCACGCTTCATACGAAGCACAGATGTGCCGGTGACTCGCTTTCGGTTCTCGTCGCAACGCAGTCAAACGCACTCAAACGCAAGTGTCTGAACCGGCCTTTACCATTTCGCTTCGGAAGCGGCATCTGGGTCCACATGGCGGCGGATCACGAATGCAGCCGCCGCTGGTGATTCCCTCGGAGGCGATGCCGGCGGATCGTATGAGAACGGGTTATCGTCACCGTTCTCAAAATCTAGCAGCATATCCTCATCGTTGCTCGATTCAGACGAGCCTGATGAGTTCATTTTTATCCGCGGCACGAACACAAAACGGTGACCTGCTGCCAGGCTGGCCAGGCTCAAACTGCACACGTGCGAGTGTTTATACCATATGTGACGTCACGTCAAAATGGCGGACCAGTCGAGTGGCAAGTTAGTTTCGGTATCGGTTTCAGCGTATTTTAACGATTATAAATTATGTAAACAATTTTTTAATGATTTAACCGCTGCTATAGGCTAAACTTTTAGTACCCTTTCCGAAAATATGTTTCGATAAAAACACTCAAATTGACGGCGGAGCTGCCCTTTAAGCTTGGTACCAGAACAGCCGCCATTGAGTACTCCGTGCACTTAGCGAACGGGTCGCCGGGCAGAGTGCGGTAATTGTTTGCTACACGTTGGCTTCATAAAGCCGAGTCCTAAACCTAGATGATTCCATACTTAAACAATGCCGCCTAGACTAGATAAGGCGTCAGCGACCTTCTTGTGATATCGAGGAAGTAATGGAATCGCGCGTCAACGTACCACAGAGCAAAAAATGTCTACTGAAAATCGCATGTTTTATTAGCTAAACTATACCTCAGTTAAGAGCAACACTGGGGCTAAAAAAAAAAGATGTGCTTATATCACAAAACAGGTCCCGGACAAAAGCTCACCGGACAAAAGCTCACCGGACAGAAGCTCACCGTACAAAAGCTCACCGGACAAAAGCTCATCCATTTTTTTCACAGACCCGGACAAAAGCTCACCAAGAAAAAAATTCATGTTTGTCTTAACACGTGTGCGGACAACTTAGGTGCATGCGTGCGACACTAAAATGCAACGATAAATTGAATCTGACAGGCGCATGGTTTGTTGCTTAGAGTAGAAACAAGTTTATTTATCGATTGGTTAGAAGCGAATGCAGTCCCCACCAGCTCCCGCAGTCTTGGTAGATCTCGGTGCACCTGTAATCCCTCGAAGATATTTTTCAAAAGATTCGGCAGGCGCAGAGTGGTTTTTCGCACACGCTTCTCTGGGGGTTCACGTCTACGGGCTTGTGTCAATGCCGTGGCAACGAACACCTGATTTTCCTGTGGGCATTCAGTCAGCATCCAGACGCTTGGATGGGCGTGGCCGACAAACTTCTGGAACCCGGCATTCCATCCTTCGCAGGTGTATGTCCGGTCTTTATCGTGAAGAGTGACGTCGTACATATTCCACCGTTCTGGGGAAAACTCCGGTCGTCGTCGGCCCACAGTCAGCTAAAGGGAAGAATTCGCTCTCGGTGCCGCCGCAGAAGGAGCAGAAGCATATCGGAAGGGGCCGTTGACATACGTGCAATCAAAGTAGTTCAGCATGTCGCCGATGTCACCGGTAGACCTTTCCCTGGTGTAGGTTAGTCCTTCGGGCACAAGCTGTGGTGGAAGCAACCGAGCCAATCCAAAATCCCGCACAGCTTTCTAAATTGGTCATCTGTCCAAAAGGCCACACTCCCGTTCCTTGAAAATATATTTTTTTAAACTTCGCAACTCAATGGTTTGAATATTACAGTTTTGCTTCAGTTTCCTTTTCACAACACCCTGAGATAATTCTTGATTTAAAATACATTCACGACGCTCAATTACGAAATAAATTTAATTTTCCTAGCCATTCACTTCAAATATTAACCTGAACCCCAAGAAAACCCATGCATTAGTAATTAAGAGACATCGTGCCTAACCTTTATGCTCGCGTTTAGCGTGACATAAGCACAATGAAAAAGCAAGGTCGACAAAGGGTGACTTCGCTTCTTCGGTCACTCTTCGGGTTCAAAAACTGGTTCACAAAGTTTCTTGGGCGTGGCAAAAGGGCGCTCCAGCATACCTTGACGCCACAGGGGGCGCCTGTGAAAGCAGGTGTTTGGAGAGTAGCGTCTCCACGGACCCCGAGCCCCGCAGGGGGTGCCTGCACCTTAGGTGCTAGGTGCTTGGTGAGTAGCGTCACCACGGATACCAGCCACGTGGGCCACCATACCCGCACGCAGGGGGCACCTACTTTAGTAGGTGCTTGGTGAGTGGCGTCACTACGAACCCCGAGCCATGTGGGTTCGCCCACCCACGTCTGGCTGTGCGTAGCGTACCCATGTCCGGGGAAAAGGGGATCCTTGCGGTTGAGCTGAGCCCGGGGTACGTTTGGACCCTTCGGGGCCCCCCGGGCGAGGTGATACACAGCTTCGGCCCCTGCTTCTCGTAGACGGGTGTCCTGGCTTGGCCCGACCAGGATGATTCAGTCAGTCGCCACTTCTACCCCCTTCTACCCTCTTCTTCCTTCTTTCACTTTTCCTCCCACCTCTTTCTCTTTTCTTCTACACTCCCTTTCTTCCTTTTTCACCCTTTTAGGCGGCAAGGGCCAACCTTGAGTGGAAACAGGTCCTGTCCCTGCAACCACACTAGGCTATAGTGCCCGAGCAGCCCTGGTAGAGTAATTGTGTCAGCCAAGCCCTTCTTGCAATGGCACATTACCTACCCCCTTGTTGGGCTCCATGGTGGGCGGTGCGCCCGGGCACTGATTCTCCTCCCATCTCTCAAGGGTTCCAAAGCTAAACCTCCCTCTGATCGGGCCCCCAACAAGGTCCGCACCGAAGTCCCTCTGAAAGACATGACCTCATCTCCCCCTACATTCCCCAAATTTTTGGTTATTAAATCTGAAGACGATACACCACTCTCCAAGATGTCCCCCTTTCTTGTTGCGAAAGTGCTAGAAAGTGCGGTCGGAAAGAACTCCAAAGCCAAAAAGATGCCCTCAGGTGACCTACTCGTAGAAATTGAATCCAGACAGCAGAGTACAGCACTCCTTGCTTTGAATTATGTGTCTGATCACAAAGTGACTGTTTCACCCCATCGTGCACTCAATACTATTCAGGGCGTTATCTCCGAAGATGACCTGATTGAGGCCTCTGACACTGAAATACTTGAAGGGCTCTCTGACCAAGGAGTTGTAGCTGCGAGGTGCATTTCCATGCGTCGGGACGGTCAAGAGCGGAAAACTAAACACACAGTCTTAACCTTTGAATTCACCACACTTCCCGAGGCTGTTAGGGCTGTCTATCTCCACTGCAGGGTTAGGCCCTATGTGCCTAATCCTCGAAGGTGTATTAAATGCCAGAGGTTTGGCCACGGCTCTCAGAACTGCCGTGGTAAGGCCACTTGTGGCGAGTGTGGGAAAAATGACCATTCTGCGGACTCTTGCTCCAATGAAGCCCATTGTGTGAACTGTAGTGATCCACACCCAGCGTATTCTCGATCATGCAAGATATGAAAAGAAGAGAAAGACGTGCTTACCTTGAAGGTCAAAGAAAATCTCTCTTACCCAGAAGCGCGCCGTCGCTTTGCCTTCTTGCGCAAGGGTGGCTATACGCAGGTTGCGTAGCGGGGACCTGCACCACTGAAGGTTGCAGTGGCAACCCAGACGTCCTTTCTGGTCTATGGGAAGCCAAGGCAGTCCCCCACGCCCCAGCTGAAGATTCAGCTTCCTGGGCATGCAATCTCGGCTGGGCGGTCTACGGTCTCTCCCAGCCAGAGTGCGAACCCTCGCACTCCAACAGGGCAACAGCCTGTATCTTCTCAGGCTGTTTCCCAAACCCAGGATAGGCCGGTGGCTGCCGCAACCGTCCCTCCTCTGCGATCTCCTTCCAGGGAGGAGGGTCGACACTCCCGCCCACACTCCCTGGAGAGAGCATCATCGAAGGAGCAGCGAGGCTCTCGTGCCGCTCCTGCAGCGCCAAAGAGGCAGGAACGGGCGAACTCGGGCGACGCTCTGCCCAGGACCTCCTCCGCCCCTCTGGCTGGAGCTGGTCGTGGACGGGGCATGGCGCCCCCTTCTCCGAGCCAACCCAAACCTGCAGCAAAGGCCTCTCCCCAGGAAGGAGAGGCTAGGGATGTGGGAACAGAAGTCTCCACCCATGCGTCTGAGCAAGACGACATGGAGTGGCAGACTTCTAAAAATAATCACAAAAACAAAAAACCTGTAATCCCTTCAAAGTGATGTTGTACATTCTTTTTTGCCCTGCGCAGCAGAGTTGACGTTTTTACTTTTACTTTATCTTTTAACTTTTTTTTAAATAATGGCTAAATTTACTTTTATGCAGTGGAATTGCCGCGGCCTTTTACGGAATATTGACGATGTTAACTTTTTTATGGACGACCTCCGTCCTATAGCTCTCTCTTTACAAGAGACACACCTTAATGATCATCATGTGTCTAATTGACGTCGTCACCAAGTTTTTAGAAAATATCGTTCCACATCAAACTCATCTGGTGGAGTAGTGGTGATCGTCCAAAGTGGAGTTGTTTGTTCTCAGATTCCTCTTTCTACACCCCTTGAGGCTGTAGCTGTAAATCTCCTCTTGGACCGCTTTATCACCATTGTTTCCATCTATAATCCACCAAATGTTCCACTGCATATTCATGATCTCCATGATATAGTTACTCAGCTCCCTCACCCCTTTTTACTTTTAGGAGATTTTAATGCCCACCATCCCTGGTGGGGCGGCACACGCCAGGACTCGCGTGGTGGGGTCATTGAACGGTTTTTACTGTCATCTAGTTTCTGTCTTTTGAACAGCAGAGAGACTACCTTTTGAGCGCAGCTCACAACTCATTTACATCCATTGATATTTCCATTTCATCTCCATCCTTGGTGTCTTGTTTCACATGAAGCGTTTTAAATAATCCTTTTGGAAGCGACCACTTGCCGGTTGGTCTGGAGAGCGCGAAATCTATTCCCAGTCTCATGAAACGGACTCCGCGGTGGAAGCTAGAAAAAGCAGACTGGGCTCTTTTTAGCCAAACATTCAAGCTTGTTCCCTCTATGTTCTCTTCGTTAACTCATGACGATGCCACAGCTTACATCACAGAGCATATAATTGGTGCTGCTCTTTGCTCTATCCCTCAAACTTCTTCGAACATCCCCAAGAAATGTAAGCCATGGTAGAATGAGGATTGTTCCACCACAAAGAATAACCAAGATAAGGCTTGGGGTGTCTTTCATAGATACCCGACATCTGTGAACTTGATTGAATTCAAGAGGTCCAGAGCTTGTGCCCGTTGTGCTCGGAAGCAGGCTAAAGGAAAAGCTTGGAGAGGTTACTTGTCCTCCATAAGCAGCTATGCTCCAGCAAAGAAAGTGTGGGACCGACTCCACAAGCTCGAGGGGAAATACCGTTGTTTTACCATCCCCCTTTTTGCTTCTTCTGGAGCCTCATTGTTAGACCAGGCTAATGCGTTGGGCACTCACTTCGCTGTTGTTTCAAACTCCGCACATTACTCTCCAGCATTCCTGAAGCGTAAGGAAAGCATGGACAAGACGAGACTCTGCTTCACAGGGAGAGCGTTTGCACCTTACAATCAGCTATCTACAATGGTTGAGCTCATAGTGGCTCTGAACTCCCGCAAGAATTCAGCCCCCGGTCCTGATGGAATTCACTACGACATGATCCGACACTTACCTAGAGAATCACTCAGTGCTCTTCTCACTTACTTCAGTGGCCTGTGGAGTGATGCCTATTTCCCTGTTGAATGGATGTGATGTGGATGTGGAGTTGAATGGACCGCTGTTTAAACCTGGCAAGGACCCTTCCCTCCCTGCAAATTACACACCAATAGCATTGTCACGTTGTCTGGGGAAAGCCTTTGAAAGATTAATTAATAGGCGTCTTATTTATTTTCTCGAGCAGCATAATATCTTGGATATCAATCAGTGTGGCTGTCGGCCTGAACGCTCTACAACAGACCAGTAAGTGCGGCTGGAGAACTTTGTGCGCGAGGCATTCGTCAACAGGCAGCATTGTGTATCTGTTTTCTTTGATATGGACAAGGCCTATGATACCACTTGGAAGTACGGCATCTTGCGCGACCTTTCTATGTACGGAATACGCGGTATAATGCTTCAGTGCATAAAGAGCTTTTTGAGTAAACGCACTTTTCGAGTTCGGTTGGAAACAACTTTATCAGACTGGTTCGTTCAAGAGAATGGTGTTCCTCAAGGTGAAGTCCTAAGCGTCACACTCGTTGCAATAAAAATTAACTCTCTAAGTAAAGTCATTCCTCCTTCAGTATCTTACTCGCTATGTGTCGATGACATTCAGATATCTGTAGCGTCATGTGATATGTCTAGCTGTGAGCGGCAGCTACAACTGGCTATAAATAAAATGACTACATGAGCTGATGAAAATGGTTTTAGGTTCTCTCCGGAGAAAACTGTTTGTGTTCCTTTTTCTCAAAGGCGTGGCCTCTGTTTAGATCCTACACTTATTTTAAATGGAAACAACATTGCTGTCAAAACGGAGCACAAATTTCTAGGAGTTACTTTCGACCGTAAACTTACCTTTGTTTCGCATCTCAAACAGCTCAAGCAAAAAACTCTGCAGGCATCGAACATACTCAAAGTCCTTTCGCACAAGTCGTGGGGCTCGGATAAGAAATGTCTCCTTCGTCTATATTCTTCTCTTATTCGATCCCGCCTTGATTATGGCTCAATTGTCTACACCTCTGCGAGACCGTCTGCTTTAAAAATGTTCGATCCAGTACATCAACTTGGGCTGCGTTTGACATCTGGTGCTTTTCGCACCTCTCCTGTGCTTAGCTTGTATGTTGACTGTCATGAAATGTCGCTGGAAAAAAGGCGACAGCTGCTTAGCCTCACCTATGCTTACAAAATTTTGTCGGACCCCAGCTCCCCCACTTATAGTTGTAATCGAAACTTTAGGTTTTCTCGCCTCTTTAACCATTAAGTCAGCTGTTGTGCGGCCTTTGAGTCTTCGTGTCGAGAGTCTTCGCTCCTCCCTTAGTCGGACTCATGATTTTAACCTCTTGGATAGTTCATACCATATTGCCCTATGGAATGTCAAACCCATTTTTTGTGACTGGTGCTTCACAAAATTCAGGAAGCGAAGAGTCTCGCCTTTAATTTGACAGCAAGAATTCTTTGCATTGGAGGAAAAATACAAAGATTATAATCATTTTTACACTGATGGCGCAAAGTCGTCAATGGCTGTTGGTGCGGCTGTATACAATTCTTGTTTTTCCAAAGTCACTCGTCTCAACACTCTTGCCAGTATTTTTACTGCCAAGCTGTATGGGGTCATGATGGCGCTTGACTATATAGTTCTGAGTAAAACAAAGAAAGCCATCATCTCTGTAGATTCCCAGAGTGTTGTTAGGGCTGTGTGTTCTGTTTCATCAGCAAAGAGTCGGCTGACCCTAACTGTGCGTGTTAAGGTGCTGCAGGGCCTACAGGATGGGCACAATATTAGGTTTTGCTGCATTCCTAGCCATGTGGGCGTTGCTGGCAACGAGGCTGCAGATAAACTGGCCTTCTCTTCGCAACATCTTCCGGTGTCACATGTACGCATCCCCCATCAAGGCTTAAAAATGTCTACAAGCCTTGCAGTCTTGCGATCGTGGCAGTCTTAGCGGGATTCAGAGGTTAACAATAAGCTTCACACCATCAAGCCAGACCTTGGTACCTGGGAGACATCGTATAATAAAAATAGATTTCACGAGGTCCTCCTATGCCGCCTGAGAATCGGCCACACATACCTTACACATAGCTACCTGCTTAGTGGTGGAGAACCTCCATCCTGTGAGCGCTGCGGTGAACCTTTGGCTGTTCTTTATATTTTATTTCTTTGTCCTGGTCTTCGGCAGCAGCACGCGTTCTTTTTTCATAATCTTTTCAAATATCGCATTACATTTCACCCTGCCTTGCTACTTGGTGACCGACCACTGATTTCATTAATACGTCTTCTGAATTTTCTTGAAAATATTTGATTTTTTAAAAAAAATTATAGAACTATTCCCCCATAGTTTAATTCAACTCACCCTTTTTTATTGACCCACCTTGTTTGGCGCAGTATGGCCATTGTTGCTCTTGCGCCATTAAAACCGTAAACAACAACAACAGCATACCTTGAGTCAAGCAAGCTTTATCTTATCAGCTCCACTCAGTTTCGGTGACCTAAATTTTGGTCCCAAATTGTTGCCTCTCTGCCTGTTTGGCTTATCTGTCGACACCTTTACATGGAATGGTGTACCAGTTCTCCTAAAAATGGTGTAATGTCCATCGCGTCCACACTTTATCCCAGTCCATGTTTCACCCGGGTAGCAAAAAAAAAAAAAAAAAGAGAGGTGAGCTTTTGTCCGGGTCTGTGAAAAAATGGGTGAGCTTTTGTCCGGTGAGCTTTTGTCCGGTGAGCTTTTGTCCGGTTACCCACCAAACAGTTCAGAGATAGTAATACTATGCAGTAAGAACTCTAAAGATAACTTGACTTAAATATCACAGGTCCTTTTTTGCTGGTCGCTGCGGCTAACTTGCTCGGCGGTTAAAGGGACCATGAAATGACCTTTTTACTTTTGCCAGATAACTTTTACATTAAACCTTCAACGTTCACTGAATGCCGAACAGGCATCCGTTTTCGTCTCGGTTTATTAACTTCTGCACAAAAAATTATAAAAATATCGACTTTTTCTTTCTCTCCAAATGACCGCAAAACAAGTTGCGGCGTAATTTTGACGGTCGTGACGCGCCCTGGCACAGGAATCGGAAGTTCTCTCGGCTGTAGGAGAATGGGAACGTTATCGGTGGCGAGTTGGGGGTGCGCCGGTAGGTTTTACTGCGCTGGTGGCGCTGATGTCATTGACGTATTTTCTGAATCGGTGCCTCTCATCGCCGCGATAGCCATGGACACACCGCAGCTGAGCGAAATTCAATAAAATATGTTGCGCTACAGCGACAGCATGGGACTAGTCCCATACGCCGGTATGCCTGTTGGGAAGTGCGGCGAGTCTTTCGGTGAAGACTCCAGAAGTCAACCCAACTGTCATTGTTGGTAAAAGGCGGCCCGTGTCAGTCGTTTGCAAAGCGACGTAGATGGAAACAAATTGCCGCGGCGTTTTTCGCGGCCTCGGAGATGCAGGAGCGAACCGACGTTAAAAAAAAATACGTTTGAACTACTACAGTGTCAGCAAGAACCACGTAAATACCTGTTCACACTCGGAGCGGACGCGCGCGTTTGATGGAAGTGCTGTATTCGCGCTGTTGGTAAGTGCTTCGGGACCGATCTTTTACGATTGCAACTTGATACTGACGTGACACTCGGCAAAGGAAGGTTGGACCGGCATTGCACGTAGCTGCCACGAACTGTTATAGCTCGACAGTGACGTGCAGTCGTGTCAGAATAAAAATGGCATACTAATAACAAAGTGTACATACCGTGTTACGAAGGTAATCCATACAGCGTTTATTTAAGCTCTATATCACACAAAACAAGAAGATAGAATCGACGAGAGTCCCTTTTTGATGACAGTGTTCGTCAACACTGCCTCGGAAAACCAGGGGAAGAGATTGACCTCACCTCTTAGTCTAAAATTTAGGTCAGCGATCAAACTATAATACGGAAAGAGTCGACAAGGGTCGCGCGGGCATATTCCATTCAGCACGCCAGCAGGTCGTGGGCAGACGGTCTTGGCCAAGTACAGTTGAAGCAACGCTGCGCTGAGTCGGAGTGCCTTCTAGGCCTATAATTCTGCCGAGCTCGCTTGGTCGGGGTCGGTGGATTCGTGGCCGTTGTAGCTTTTCTCGGGTGTTTGTTGATCCAGCGTTCTTGTTCGTCGTGGTCTGTTTCAAGTATTTTTTTCTTGCTGCTTGAGGTCGGGACGCGCGAGAAGAACACGTACAAAAATAAACGTTCGTCGGTCGTCGCGACCAATTAACTGAGCGACGCTGTCGGCCCTACTGCGCACGCGCAGTAGTTGCTTCGTTTACCTACATGATAGATGGCGCTTGGCTCTCAGCATTATCAAATTTGGCAATTTTCGTCACATCTCTAATTATGCTACAAAACGTGGATCTGAATAAATCACATCTCGAATTACGCTACAAAATGTGGATCTGAATAATATTTAACAAAACTTTTAGGAAACATTCGCCGGCTATTTATTGTTTACGATCGCGGTGCTGGTGAGGTAGGCTCTTACCCAATATGCCAGGTGGATTCGGCTGACGTGCTGCGATTCCGCGGATGCATCGCAGTGAAAAGGCAGAGAGTTTTCGAAGGAAAGAAGGCGCAAAAGAGTCCAGTTTTCTTTTAAAAGTTTTATAGCGAAGAATTTTTTTTGGCTCCCTATTTTTGTGTTTTTGTGTTTCTTTTCACACCTTTTACGACGATCGGTGGATGAAATTCGATTTAAAATTGTTTCATGGTATCTTTAAAGTAACCGCAAGAGGTATTTTGAGGTCATGTGAACGTCTTCATGAGGCAAGTGCCTGCTGCAGTAAATGGCTGCCGTATTTCTGTCCTCGCTTTGATCATCAAAGTCAAATTTCAAACGCATGAAACGGGTAAGAGGTTTGAATTAGAAGTAAACTGAGTCGCATACGTGTGTTTTAGGAAACACATGCGAGGCTTTTTTTGGGGAAAATTGTGTTAAGTGAGAATTAAAGAATGCGACAGTCAAGACTTACGTCTCCTGAGCTGCAAAAACGGCCGGAACACCCGGTACTTTCTCCCTACGAAGCCGGACCCGTTACCAAAGAATCCCATTTGCACTTATCTTATATAACGGTTCAGTCACCGCACAGATCAGCAAACCGACTTTGGGGCCTGATTTTGGTCCCTGGTACCCTGATGCTACAGGTGTTCTGCAGATATAAATGTTTACAACGTTTTCCTCTGGGGCGAATGTGCCAGAATCTTAAGCTGCACAGCCCACGTGTCAGCGCTGCGGGTAGAGTCAGCAGTGCGACGCAAGCGCAGAATGGAGGGAACGACGTCACGGGCGTTCTGCGCCGGGTCAGTTTCGGTTTGAAGCCGTGTGCATGGATGACAATCCTCGCTAATTGGCGCATACTTCCAAGTATTTAATAAAAATATCAAATTATGGCTAAACTAGTCTAAGATCGAGCGTGAATTCAACAACTACATTATGCCCCCTCCCTCCTTTAAAACGTTAGTTAAAACGTTTTAGTTATTTGGTTACATAATATTTCGATTTCCAAAATAATTAAGTACGAGAGCATCATTAATGCTCGTCGCTCTGAGAAAGATAACTGAACCATCGACGCCACACAAATAATTTTACAATCCCACCAATACAACCTCCGGCAGTTATAAATGATTTTTTTTTTATTAATAATGTTTTTTTTTTATTTCAAGGTTACAATTTATGTTTACGTTACATCAAGGCTCTTGAATTTTTTTTTAATATATTTTGGTATTAATATTTTTTAATATTCTTTGCAATGAGTTGTTGTCTGGCGGCAGTGGTAGCCTCGCGGCATTGTATTGATACATAAGGTGTGACAATACGATTTCGTTATTTTTATCCTACGTTTTTTGGTGCTGCTGCCCATGCAACGGGCTCCCAGACCACGACATGCTACTTATGAAAACATAAACATTTTAATGTTAATTTTAAATACCAAATTATGTTTCTTCCCCCCATAGACAACAACTTAGTCCCCGAAGCTAAATCAACCCCAACTCAGGTTTCTTTTTAATGCTAGAGCATTAAATGTCCCATGGAGCGAGCTGACGTCACCAGTTTGAAGCGCGAAAACGGCACCTAGTTTCCGCGATCGCCTTCAGTTCCATTGGCTGGCGCGCGTCGACGAGGCTCCCAGTCCCATTGGCCGCTGCGCTAGTTTAGTTTCCACGACCGCTCACCCCATGGCGCTGCGTGTCCATCAGCGTGTCGTTAACACGGAGCATCCAAGGTCACCAAAGGAGCACGCGCGCTGACCGGCGACGAAAAGTACGCAGCAAACGAAAAAAAGTGCGGACGAGCGTCTTACACGCTTTCGCATTCACAAGTCATAAGAAGTGCTTAGGTGTACCTCGAGCTTTTTCTTTTTTTTTTTTATTCTGCTCCCACTAAAAATGTATGGCAAGTTGCCAGTCAATTATTTTCTATACGTGAAACATTCTAGCATCACACACGTTTATATAATCGTTTAGCAGCACGTCCAGCTTGTTTAGCCGGACGCCTCCATTCACGGCGTTCTTCATCAGATAATTTAACGCGTTTCATGTGCACACTTGAAATGATAAACCTGGTGAACTTCCAGAACCCTCTAACCCACTGTTTCTCTCCCACCTCCCCTCCTCGCCTACCTCTTTTCCTCACTCCACTCCTGGTCACATGACCAACCCGTTAACCAATCAGCGTCAAGCACCTCACACCTCCTCTCCCACCCGTCGATCAGTCAGTGTGGAGCCTCGCGGTCACGTTTTTATCCGCTTCACTTTTGGACCTCACGAAATGCGAAACTTCTATCCAAAAAACAAAAACGCCCTGTGTGGCTTTTTTTTTTCTCGTCCAGGATGTGCAATATCAAAACAGGATATTGCATTGTGGCTCCTATTCACACTTCGTAACACGTAGAATTTTTAAACACATTGCGCATTTTTTGTTCATTCGTATATAAATATACAGGGTGTTTTTTTTTTAAGCTTAACAGATTTGTTAAAAAAAATCCGTGAAAGTTACACTTATGCAGCTCATGGAGGTGGGTTATACGGCCAGGGGGACATATTATAAGAGGCTAATCGTAATGATCAGTCGGCTAATTAATTAAAATTCGTTAATTAACTTTTTAAATAATGAAAATAGACATATGGTTCCAATTAGAAACTTGCTCAGCGTCATCGAAAACCCCTAAATCAGTCATTTTCAGAAAGACTTTGAGCGCGTGAGAAGCGTAGTAGTGCACTAAAGTTACCATACTTGGAGCAGGTACAAGGCTGGGGCTAGATAAGAGACGCAAAAATCGCACGGGCGCCTTATCGCAACCTCTAGCTTTGTACCTGCTCCACGAGCGGTAACTTCAGTTCACTACTACGCTTTTCACGCGCTCAAAGTCTTTCTGAAAATGACTGATTTGGGGGTTTTCGACGACGCTGAACAAATTTCTAATTGGAACCATATGTCTATTTTCATTAATTAAAAAGTTAATTAACAAATTTTAAGTAATTAGCCGACTGAATCTTTACGATTATCCCCCTAGAATCTGTCCCCCTGGCCGTATAACTCACCTCCACAAGCGGCATAAGTGTAACTTTCACGGCTTTTTTAAAACAAATCTGTTAAGCTTAAAAAAAAACAGCCTGTATATATATATATATATATATATATATATATATATATATATATATATATATATATATATATATAAATCTTTAGGTGATATGTGTGTACTTGTATTCGATGGCATCCCGTTGCTTTTTACCTTTCAGCTGCGGAGTCCTGTGTGGATATCGGAAAAAGTAGTGTACATGAGAATCCTTGAACCTTTCAAGACTAATGAAACAGAGACTGATATATTTTTCAAAAATATAAAAAAGCACGTTGACGCTGAAACGTTCGCGGTATGCTTTATGGGATTGACGAAAGTGCTCGAGGAAAAAGTAAGTACAGGCTATTTACCTCTATATTCTAGATTTGTGATTTGGGCAAGGAAAATATTGTCTTGCCCTAAGACATTAAATAGTTGCGGTAAACCGAATATCTGCCAGAATAAGTCTAATCTCTAACTTAATTGTTCAGTAATTTTCAATACGGCTAATTGCAATATATGCGTCAGAATGTAAACAGCCAATAATGCTTCGCCAGCTTTTACTAAAGTCCTTGGGGTGTACTCCTTAATAGAACAATGAAGATCAAAACTAACGAATTATTAGTTGTACGCCAATGCCCTCGGTAAATATATGTGTAAACAATATTTATTCGTGTATTTAACTTTATCTGGCGGCAACCAACATCATTTGATCCTAGGGGTAAAACACAAATTTTCATCAAGGTTAGATGGTTGACAAAAATTATTGAATTGAGAGAGATCCTCACAAGTCCAGGCACATTAAGTAATGTGGTTTAAACAATTTTACAATATTCTAGATTATCAGATAATAAGTATATATTAAAGAAAATAGTAGGTACCTTTAAATACATTTTTCAAGCATAGTGGTGACCAGTTAATGAAAAACTAAAAGATGTTACAAGTCTTGGCCTATCCAGAGCATGGCCCAAATAAGTTGTTGCGACCTTTATCGGGCTTTCTAATGGAGAAAGAATACACCCTGCGCTTACTGGCGTTGAAAAACCATTCTGAAATTATTCAGGGTGCACAACTGACCAATGTAATAGACCTTTCTGGAAACGCCAGTGCAATCATTGAGCGCTCTGGGGCATTGTGGGAGCTGTGAGGGTGTCGCGCCCTTTATCCAAGCCAATTCTAGCCTAGTAGAGCTTTTGCATGCTAAGTGGCGTATGCTACCGCCAGATGTGGGCATTATTCTTAATCCATTCATGCATCCAGGCGTGCTAACGGTCTTCAAACATTGTTAAAACGAGATGCGTTTTTTTTTTATTCGCGATGGAAAAAAAATGTACCAACTAGCTCAATTGATTCTTTTAGTAAAATATAAAGAAATAACTATTTGGATGCGTGAGTGATACCTTGTTCTTTTGGCGCGTGGCCCACAAACGATGGCCCATTAAAGATTCTAAAACATTTGCGTAACCCTTAAAGAGGGGGGGGGGGGGGGGGTTGCAACGATTCCCGGACTTCGGTCAAGCATTTGTGGAAGTTTCCCTCTGACACTTCTGAAGTAAAGAACAGAAAACCGATTTCGCATGCGTGTCCTAGTGGTTGTGTAAAAAAAAAAAATATATTGGCATTTCTGGTACCGCTCAACTAACTACGTATTCAGGGTCACACCTGGTCGCACTCCTAGTAACGTAAGTCGGGGTGCCGTGGAGGTTCCCGTGTGCTCTCTCGGAGGACGCTTCCTCTCCCTCTCTCTGCTGATATTAGCGGGCGTTATGCTACAGCTTAGAGCCGAACGAGGTCACGTAATCTTTTCGCCGTAGTTCCTTCGGCTGCCACTCGCGGCAGCAGAAAGGGGGGGGGGGGGGGGGGAAGCTGTACTTTTGCTTGGCGATTGTGCAGTGAAGTCGCGACATTTTTTAATGAAGGGGATGTTTTCTCTATCCTCCGGGACACGATAAACAACATAGAAATTACGAGATGCAAATTCTTCTAATCTTAAAATCGTTGCACCACCCCCTTAAAGGGACCATAAAACGATTTTGAAATCGAACTTCATCCAACGCACATCGTAAAAGGTGTGAAAATAAACCCCGAAATACAAAAATAGAGGCCCAAAACAACTCTTCGCTATAAAACTTAAAAAAAAAAAAAAAACGGACTCTTTTACACTCTCTTGCCTTCGAAAGCTATCTGCTTTTTTTCTGCGATGCATCCGCGGAACCGCAGCACGTCAGCCAAATACACGTCCCTTTGGGCAACAGCCTACCTCACCAGCACCGCGATCATGAACAATAAATAGCCGGCGAATGTTTCCTAAAATTTTTGTTAAATAATAATCAGATCTACATTTTGTAGCATAATTAGAGATGTGACGAAAATTGACGAATTTGATAATGCTGCTGATAATGCTTAGAGCCAAGCGCCATCTATCGTGTGGTAAACGAAGCAAGAGAAAGACCCGACTGCGCCTGGGCAGTCAACCCACGAGCATCGTCTGCTGAACGAGTTGGCTGCTGGTCGCACTTTCTTCGCGCAGCAGACTTTCGTTTTCTGGCTGCTCGATTAGTGTTTACATTGTTTGTGATCGATCACTCGGTCGCTATGTCGAAAGGCTGCAGTGTACTGAAGTGCCCGAATTACAGTTTCTGCAGTCCGGTGGTTAAAAAGAACAGTTGCATTTTAACCGATTGCCACTCGATGAACCACGTTGAAGCACTTGGTGCAAGCTCATCGGTTTGGGGGAGCCCGGGTCTAAAATCATTCGTGCATGCTCGAAACATTTTGACACCGAGCGTGATTACAGCCACATTCACAGTGTTCTCCGCGAATGCAGGCAGGTTCCAAAAGCCCTCCGCCGATTCCGATGAAGAACTGGAGTCTTCGTCGGAAGACTCGCCGCACTTACCAACAGGCATACCGGCGTATGGGACTAGTCCCATGCTGTCGCTGTAGCGCAACTTATCTAATTGAATTTCGCCCAGCTGCGATGTGTCTATGGCTATCGCGGCGATGAGAGGCGCCGATTCAGAAAATATGTCGGTGGCATCAGCGCCATCAGCGCAGTAAA
This sequence comes from Ixodes persulcatus, assembly GCA_013358835.2. Lineage (NCBI taxonomy): Eukaryota > Metazoa > Arthropoda > Arachnida > Ixodida > Ixodidae > Ixodes > Ixodes persulcatus. Next base: position 133,961 of record JABSTQ010004045.1, read on the forward strand.
ACCTACCGGCACACCGCCAACTCGCCACCGCTAAAGCTCCCAATCTCCTACTGCCGAGAGAACTTCCGGTTCCGACACCGGCGGACGTCACGACCGTCAAAATTACGCCGGAGCTTGTTTTGCAGTGAGTTGGAGAGGAAGGAAAAGTCGATATTTCGTTAATTGTTTGGGTAGAAGTTAATAAACCGAAACGAAAACGGGGTGCCTGTTCGGCATCAGTGAACATTGACGGTTTAATGTAAAAGTTTTTTAGCAAAAGGAAAAAGGTAATTGTATGGTCCCTTTAAGGTCAAGCACAGCGACAGCTGAGGTCTGGCATCGGAACTGCTAAGGTGTCATTTCGGAGTGGATGTACTGAATGAACGGTGAAGGTTCGAGCGCTCACCATAGAGTCCGCATAGGCGTTTTCTATTAAACCGAGTAAAACACCGGACGAAAATTCCATAGCGTTTTGGGACCTAATAGGGTGCTTTAAGTAGAGAGCATTTTAGCTGTCTGCATAAAGGCCCTTTCACACTCTTGCAACCGAGTACGACCGAGAGAGACGAGACTTGTTAACCTCTTAAAATTTCTTTGGACGAGAAAACACAATGGCACGTTGGCGACATCTATACGGTGACCCTAGAACTGCATTTCACAAGAGCGAAGGTTTTACGGGATTTCCGAAGTCAAATGTGCGTAATGCCTATAAAAAAGGCTCGTTTATAAAGTTGACAAAACTTTTTCGAGCCAAGAAAGAAAGGATAATGCGCGAGAAAAATAAAAATAATGCCGGACCGCCCAGTTTACACTGTTACCCAATAGATGGCGCCAGTGTGTCCTCTCGTTGTAAGAGGTTTTAAGGAACCCAGTTTTAAGAGGTCGCAAGAGTGTGAACGGGCCTTAAGAGGGGGGCAAGTTTCCCTACGTCACTTGGTACAAGAGGAACAAGGAAGCTGACAAGACGAAGTGCACTCTCAAATGAAGGCACACTATTAATACCATCTTTCTGGCTATTTGTTTAGAAAAAAGAAAACTCTGTATCTGTCAGGTACACTGGCCGGACATTACGCACTTCCTTTCTCCTTGCTTTCTGATACAAAATGGATCGTAAAATCTTAAGGCAGTTTTATCGCCGTATCTCCCGAGAATTGTTGTGTGTGCTAATTATGGGTTACATTTGCCCCTATCCCAGTCTACTGCCAGATTGCCCTGCAGGGACTGTTTTACTGACCATGCATGTTATCTTGCTTGCTTGATATCTTGTCATCAGCAGCCCGTGAAATATTTTGGCGGAGTGCCGAAAATGGCCCGCGTCGACATGAAGCGCGGTCGACGGCGCGAAACCGCAAAGTGTAACACCAATAGCTATCGCTGTAAAAAAAAACAAAAAAACCGTGGCCCATTCAGAACGATGGCCCATCCAAAAAAAAAAAAAAAGCAGTGGAAAGACGTGCTGTGATTGTGGGTTTCTCACATCATGTGGGCAACGCCGCGCAGCATAGGGCGCTGCAAGGAGTGCCGTGAGCCATACATAAGGACCCAACGCTTAAGTAGTCAGGTTCTCGAAGGCGGCGCGGAGGTAGAGCAGACGACGGAGCATCGACCCTCACTGTTCCCATAATGCCGCACGTGCACCACTTGAGTGCGTGTGCTACTTTCCTTAAAGGTTCATTGAAGTAATACCGCCTACTGATGTACTTCGCAAAAAACAAAAATCCAGATTGCTCGTTTTATGCTCTAAGAAACAAAATCTACCGATAAAAAGAGAGATCGCACCCCCAGATATTCATATTTTACATAATAGAACAGAAACGAATTATAAGGAGAAAGAGGGGGAAAACAAAAAGAAAGAAAAAACTACTAAACCTTGGAGAAAATAATTTCTTGAAATCTAAGCAATGCACACCCAAGACTGATAAAACAACAGACCTTAAAGGCTCGTTCACACAGACCCGTTTTCTTACGTTACGTTACAAAAAGTCACCGGGAAATCTGTGATTCGTATTAAGCGTGGCTACCAATTCAAGGAGATAGCCTGGCATGCGACTTTCGAGACACGAATGTTTCGGTGACTTCGACGTAACGTAAGAAAACGGTGCTGTGCGAAAAGTTGAACCGAGCTCAACTCCTTACGTTACGACGAGCCTTGTGTCCTTGGTTGCCATGGCAACTCACCGTCCTCACCCGTCGTCACCGAAACATTCGTGTCTCGAATATCGCGTGCCAGGCTATCTCCTTGAATTGGTAGCCACGCTTAATGCGAAGCACAAATTTCCCGGTGACTTGGACATAAGCTTTCGTAACGTAACGTGACGTAAGAAAACAGGTATGTGCGAACTAGCCTTTATTCAGTATTGCTCGCCATCTGTGCGATCTTGCGCCAACCTTCTTCCGCAGCCTCGTAAATGGCTACACATGTCTGAGATGCGCTGCTATGCGCACTACTGATGTGTCTCGCTGCGCAATCAATAAATAAATATAGAAGCCAACTGAACTAAATATAGAGATTATGTTTGTTTTGGTTTTTATTTTAAGTTTTTAGAGAGAATCTAGGAGCTATTTGTAGCGTTTAGTGGGACTATCCGAGCGGCGAAACGGTAGAAGCCGCGCCGTCTGTTTCTGCCTCTCTTGATATATGAAGCTCCTCATTACTGTATTAATGACTGGTCAAGTCTACTTCACACATTTGTGCCGGTTGTGTCCACAGTAACTAAAACGATCGAGAGCAACAATAAAGACACCGGAACATTTGCGGCTCCTGATTCCTTCACGAGGTTACTTCTTGCATTGCTTGTCACGCTGTGTGAGGCAAACGGTTCTCCCGGTGACTTGATTCTTGGTGGCGTATCGGTAATACACCGATCTCCTTAAGCGTTCGGCATATGCGTGACGCCGCCATAACTTTATTTCACAGGAGGCAGACGGACGTGAATGCGAGGGCTCGTGCCGTCTCGTGCTCTACACGCGCAGAGCTCCGGCGAGGTTGTCGCACGTGCAGCAAGAATAAAGTTCCCTCGATGCATTGCGGCTGCGGTGGCATAGTCAAACTGGCTGTTGAGATCGGTATATTCTCAACTGAACAAGGGCAACTTTTTCAACCAGGCTTGCTAATATAATTCCTTTTGAAGTACCTTCCACCTTTACCACAACCCGAAGGGCAACATCCTAAGAACTAGCACGGTGTACGCTATGCAGGCAGAGCAGGAACGATGGAGAAGCCTCAAAAAAGGCGTGGAGGCTCGATAGTTCACGCGGGCGCCGAGAGATGGCACTAATTATGAATGAGGTCTATTACAACCGGTTGACGAGCAAAAGAACTGTTTGTCGATAATAACCCTATAAGATCACAAGAACAATCAATGCGACTGGTGCACTTGACACAACACGGAGTTAGTAATGTTTTGCTCCTCTTAAGAAAGCTGACCTCATTTGCCATTTTTAACGCACCGGGCGAGATTATTTTTGTTACATCGAAGGTCAATAGAGGTCAGACGTTTCCGCGGGAGTACAACTGTCGACATTTAAAAGCCTAGGATACAACATAAGGCAGATAGCAAACAATCAGATCCAATTTTTAAGTCCGGGGCTTGCCAGCCAGGACAATCAATAATTATTTTCATAATGTCAATTCTACGTTCCTTTAGTAGAGTTTGAATCAACGTGCATTAAATTTATTCAACAGATAACATTGTTGTTTGTGAAACAATATATATTGAGCCGTATTCACCAGACATGACTAGCGCCGCTTTAACCGCTTAATAACAAACCAAGTAGTCGTTAGTTGTTTATACAGCAGGAGCTTAGTCTGCCAGAACACGGCAACATTGTAACCCACTGTAGATGAGCAGATTAGCCAGCTCAGAACGACTGCTAGCCTGGGGTGTTTAACGTGCAACACCTGACTAACAAAGTTCTCGATCAAATTGATCACGTGACAGGTGGTTATCACAGCTAAGTAAGCACTCGGTAATCACCAACCATGTTTAGGGCTTAGTCTCCGCGAGCGATTTAGAGAGTGGCTAAACATCTTTTGGGGTATAGCTAGTTTAGCCGATATTTAGCGGGTGACTAGTGACTCAGCGCCCTGGGAACGCTTCGTGACTGCTTAGACGCGCGGTAACTTTAAGGAAGGGCTGGGCATTGACTAAATATTTTAACCATGTTAGTCGCCACCCTTTAATCGATTAGTCACTCAATTAACCAGTTTCGTGCATTCCAATGTATTAAAGTTTTAAAACGTCAAAATTGCATTCTTTTGTGTTTGGTGAACGTGTGATAAACTGTGCAATATACAAGTTGGGATTTTAAATCAAAGAAAATCGTTTATATTCTCCGCCCCCCCCCCCCCCCCCTTTAATTTATGTCAAAATTTCATCTAAAGTTTGCATTCATACATGTGTACTCGTCCACGTCTTCGTGGTGAACGCGTTTATTTTGTACTTTTTTGTTTTGGTTGTCAATATTTAACTGATGAATAAGTTTAAAAATGAATCGCTATTAAAGCATTAATAAATTAATCGGTAAGTCACCCCTCCAAGAGACCAGCCCTGCTTTAAAACAGCGCTAGTTATTCACGACTAGCGAATACGGCTTACCATGTTTAGGACTTGGTCGCCCAGAGCGACTTAGAAGTGGACTAAATATCTTAGTATGAGGGTACGGTAGTTTAGCCAATGTTTAGCGTGTGACTAGCGGCTGAGCGCAATGGCCGACCCTTATCACTGCTGATTGCCAGCGATAACGAACCACTTACTGCCTTGGAACGCTGGGGGACACATCTAGAAAGAATCCAAGCCAACCCTCAGACATTTTTCAAAGGGCCAATGGAGTCTACCTTTGTACAGTAGCGTTGAATTCCTCGTTCATGGGGGGGGGGGGGGGGGGGGGGGCTCTCATTACTTGAACGAGTCAACATAGTATTATATATTCGGTACATTCAAAGATCAAATTAAAACTAATTATGCTCTTAATAACATAAATTGCTGCCTTTTCAAAACGGCTTTTCTATGACACGTTTGGTACCGGAGGCATGCGGTTTAGAGAAGCTCGTTTTAGCGAACGTCGTTTTACCGACCCCGGTTTATCGAATGCCTTTATAGAGAACCCAGTTTAGAGAAAATGGCGACGAGCCTCCTTTTAGCGAATTCCGCCGCCGCGAAGCGGCGTGTACGGGTAAATCAGGTGAGTTAACATTTTTGTAATGAGCCGCCGCAGACTGCCGCCGCGAAGCAGCGGGAGAGCGCAGCGGGGGCATGGGTTAACACGCGGACCAGTGATACACGCGAGAATTAGGAAAGCCTATTTTTAAAAAGCGTCCCCTTTTCGATAAACGGCGTTTCTCTAAACTGAGCCCCTGCTTTCTCTAAACCGTGCTTCGATAAAACGTGCCCATTCTCTAAAACGTGCTTCGATGAAATGGCATTCACTAAACCGTAGTAAACCCGTTTGGTACGCAGTAGACTACTTAATTTATATTTAATTATGTATTTATTGATTTAAACAATTCGGGTGTGTGTATGTTAATACAGCCTGAACTTAGTCTGCCTCAACGCGCGACTTTGAAGCCATTCTTATGCCAAGCCATACCAAATCCAACATGGCGCCCCTCAATTTTTGTAGGGCGGTTGTTGTACGATCGCTTCGGTACGTTTTGGAATCGTGCTGAAGTGAGGCTCCTGAGTAGCACGCCAGATCCTGGTAGTGTAATGATAGAGTGTTGTAGCAGATCGTGCTTCCAGGCCACAATTCTTGTAGCGGGAGCTAAACGGTCTAGTAAAACTCCCTAGTTTTGACTTTGAGCAAACCGCTACCGCGTACCATCCTACTGGAGCCTTTGAAGCATGCTTTTAAGCACGCGCCCCGTGCTTAGAATATCACTCCGGGCGCGTGTTTAAAAGCATGCTTCAAAGGTTGCAGTAGTGAGGTACGCGAAACACGGTACAGGTTTGCTAAAAGGCCCTAATGTAGTATTCGCAACTCCAACGCCCTATAGGTGGCGGGGCGGTAGTTCCAAGATGGCGGAAGAGACGGGGATAGATTCTCCGGGGTTTCCCGTGCGCCTGCTCGCTGACGCTGGTCAGTGCGCTAAAAATGATTTATTTGTCTGCAAACGCGAAGTGGTTAAGGCAGGATCATATTACAGGTGACGGAGATGTTGATGCGCGTCAGCAAAATGAGCATGCTGATATTTAAAAGCTGCAGAAACCTCGACTTGCGAAGCTTTGTGGTGGGCGAGCGCGTTTTACGCACCGGCCACGTCACTGTTTGTGACGGGATTATTTTGAAGGTGATGAAGATATCGTGTTTGCGCCTTGCCTGGCCATTAGAGCTTTAAAAAGTGAGCCGCGCACGGGGACCGTCAAGCTTCGGAAGAGCAGAGTTCACCGCATGGATGCCTTTGCGTCACAGGCTCGCAACTCGCTGCTCACCGTCTCGGTTTTAGTGCATTGCAACATGTGATCAAACTGCTCTATAGTTATTGATAGGAAGTTTGTTACCGCAGGCTACCGTGAGGTGTAGCATTACAACCGGAGGCTCGCACTGCGCCTTTGAAGCACAATTTTCAGCGCGTGCCAGGAGCGTTGCCTTGCTCACGGTAGCCAACTGTAGCTTGCGGTAACGCTATGCTAAAACTGCCTTTACCATAATCGGCGTGTTTAGGGGTTTAGGGGTTTTATTTACTGCTCTACCAAAAATGCATAATCTAATATACCATACTTTTTTCTTTTTTTTTTTTTACCGTGTTATTTGCAACGTTGTGGCCGCCTCGCCAAAACTGCCCGTTCTAAGCTCTTGTCACGAACGGCTGGCTAAAAAAGACGCCCTTAAAATGCTTCGGGCATTTCTTTATTTATTTTGTAATTGCCTGAAATCAAGTACACGTATTCTGTCTTTTGGAAGTGCTTGGAACAAATGGTCATGTTCCTACGGTCTTAAAACGCAAACCCGTTCCCGGCGTGTATTGCTCGACATATCGTTGAGCGACCAGTTTTCTCCTACTTAAGGCAAAGAATAGACTTTTCATTAACGTACGCTGGAGCTCTACATTATTAGCAGGAGCGTTTGCCGTCACGTTGAGCACAGATCAAGCTGGCGGTCATGCACAAGACCAGCAATCCGCAGCGTATGCGATATACGAAAAGTCCCTAATGAAATTCGACATCCCGGTCCTTCGTGCAACGCTGTTGCGAGGTGCAGCACAATAATTTCTATTTTAAACAACGGCTTCAGGCATCAAGGCCGACAGCTCCTGCCACCTTTTCCGCGCCGGCGCCGCCGCTGCCGTCCCCGTTCCTCTAGTTCTCCGCTCGTCCGCGGGAGGGCGAGAGGCGCGCTGGAGTTGCGAATATGTGCGGTTTCGCTTCCGCTGTATAAGCTCCGCAGCCACGTGTGTTGGTTGTTCTTCCATTTTGAGACGTGTAGCCGTCCAGTAAGGAATTGAGAGCTGCGACCGAAATGTTTTGAGGCATCGTTAATCTACTAGCCCTGCACAAAAAAAAAGTTAAGTACAGCACCGCACATGCATACGCGCAAAAACAAAGCATCGACAATATAACATCGTTACTCTCGCCCACAAGCTCTATTTAATGATCACCAGAACCTCTCTATTATCTGCAGACAGATGACAGAGAGGTGCTGGCGATAATGAAGTGATGGGATTGTGTATACACAATCTCATCACTTCATTATTACGTACATGCAGCGCCGCAAACCTTCATTGGAATGGGCTGCTTGCCTTTCTGTGGCGCCGCCACTCTCCTGAACCAATATAAATATTACCATTACAACTAACATTTATAAATGTACACATGACCTACCTAATTACTTATTCAACATGCCATGCTGGATCAGCTACGGTGAACTAGAAACGACTGAGTGGGATGAGCTACAGGCTCCGCTCATACATTCAGTTGAAGATCAGAATGTGGAAAGTTGGCGTTGGGGTGCTGAGATCGAAGTGGCTTGGATCGCCTGGATTTTTGGTGTAGCAACTTGTTTGAGTTGGCAATGGTGGGATAGGACATCGCCGCTTAAATTTCGAGGCGAAGAATTTAATTTTTTTACCCTGACAATCTCCCATTACTGTGGCAAATAAGGTTTCATAGCTCAGAGTACGTATCTGGTACTTTATTCCTTTCTATGCAACGAGTCTAATTTGAAATCAGCAAACTGGAAAGGGGATTGATTAAATGTTTTTAACAAAGGGTGTGCTTTATCAGCCGATTTCTACGAAAAATGCTTTTGGTTCCACTGCCACGCTCGACCGTTATCCTCAAGCATTACGCTCGATCAATACAGAGGTCAAGGTCATATTGTATTTTTTATGATCTTGACGTCGAAGGTAACGTCAAAAAACTACGTCACGACGACGTGACGTTACGACGACGCCGCGACGTCATGGTCGACTACGACGTTACGCGACGCCAAGACGCTGTCGTAAGGCCGTGGTGATATCGCTTCGCGTTGAGGACGACGCCTTTTTGTGACATCAAGTCGCCGTTGTAACACAGTCGTGACATCGCGTCGAGTTGAGGACGACGCCGTCACGCGACATCAAATCGCCATTGTAACGCGGTCATGACATCGCGTCGAGTTGAGGACGACGCCGTTAGGCGACATCAAGCCGCCGTTGTGGCGCAGTCGTGACGTCGCGCCGCGTCGAGGACGAAGTCGACGTCGACGCCCCACGCAACGTGAGACGTCGCTATGACGTCACGTTAACGTCATCCCAACGTCGACGTCAACGTCAACGTCATAACGACGTCACGACGAAGCCTTGACGGAGTGTAACGTCGTCGCCTTCGCCAACATCAACGTCAATGCGCCGTCAAGACGAGCCATCACGACGAAGTCTTGATAACGTGTAATGTCGTCGTTGTCGACGATGACGTTGACGTCGAAGTCGTGAAGTTGCCGGGACGTTGTCATGACGTCGAGTTGCGTAATGTCGACAACGACGTCGACGACCTGACATCAAGCGTCTTTATGACGTCGCATTGACAATGACTCCGTCGTCTTGTCGTCGCGTGACGTCGTCGTTGCTGTCAATGCAATATGACGTCAGAACGCAGTCTTGATGTCGTGTAACGTGCGCTGTCAACGTCGATGACGATGTTGACGTCAAGGCGTCGCCGTGATGTCGGGTCGTCATTGATGACGACGTTGACCAATGTGCCGGTCGAGCTCGGCGTTGGAACGCAACGCGTTTCTCATAAAAAAAGCCTAATCCAAGCCAATTCGCTTTTAGCGCCCTAAAGCTGATCTAGTATACTCTAGGTCAGCTGTTAACTGAAAGTAAAACGTTTGTTCAGTCATAAAGAAATAAGCCACTTCGGTAGCCTTCCGCCATCATTAGCTTCGTTTTGACACATTCAAAGCTTTCACGCAAGCAAGATGGAAAGGTAGTTGAAATATAAAGTTTCGGAAACTTTAGCACTCAACAAGTTGTAGAACTGGATGGGAACCACGAAGTGTCCCAAGCCTTCCTCTGTGAGAAAACGTTCAAATGTTCGTTCCATGTCCCAGCACCTAAAATGGCAATAGGGTCATGATATTTAGAATTTTAAACTTATTTAAATCGTCAGGGCACAAAACAAACGTATTTCTATTGGTAACGATATGTTTCGGTGGCGTCCTCTTGTGGTTCCTATCACTGGCGTCGCGACCGAGATTATTAGTAACGAGCAACATGTTCGATGATGCACAAAAAGTGCGGTGGAAGCTTAGGGTCATTACGTTCCTAAATCAACACCGTCAAAGTTGAGAGTCTGACTTTGCTGTTATTTCCGTCGATGAGAGCAGAACTCATCCTACTAAAGACGTCATAGTGAGCGTTTCACCAATCATGAAAGGCCGATGACACCAACGGTTTCGCTCGCGCACGTCGCCAATAGAAAACAAAATGATGAGAGGAATGCCGTTGTCGCAACCGGGACCAGAAATAAATGAAACTTCAAATTAAAATATACGGAGCCGTATTCTGTCCTTTTATTATCGTCCGTCTGTTCGAGGACCGCCGGGGGCCATTTTTAGGACTGAACCCTAATGTTACAGTCCAAATAGGCAGTTGTGCATAATTCGAGGGGGGGCTAAGTGTACCATCGATCGACTTCCTTGATACAGTAGTAGTTCGGGGATTTACTTTGTGGAGAATATTAGAAAGCATTGGTTCTTACTGCAAGATCAAAAACAAGCCTACCTCGATTACGGTCAACCCGCAGAATAACAGCTATTGGCAGAAACATTTCAACGGTAAATTTACTGAACAAATAAAACTGAGTACCGGAAGTACAAACTCACTTGTCTTTTGTTGAAAAAAAAAAAATAGTACGTCTTGGCTATTGCGCTGTTCGTGCACCATTTGGACATGGCCACGCCAAATGCATCCCTCAAAAGTTTCTGAAAGTCTGCACCAAAAACATGCATCGAGTGTGACAGGTGCACCGAACGTCGAAGACCGGAACCAGACCGGAACCACACCGGAACTACGCTCGCACGATCTTTGGGTAAACGAAACCACGCGACCATGCGCAGCGCGAAGCCGCGTAGCCGCGCAGCGACAAAACCGTTACGAAGTTAACACATTTGGGCGGGCGGAGCAGCGGTGCCAATGGCCATTGCAAGGGCGAAAGCCCGGGGCGCCGGCGAGCCGAGCGAGTTGACAGCACATGAAACCTCCGCCCGGTCGGTGTGCGGTTTTGGTGTCAGACCGAAAGAGAAACATACCGAAATGAATATAGTAAATAAATTACATTTTATTTTCATTAAGCAGTGAAGTAGTTTCTTTTTTTTTTATAGTGTTAGCAAAAAAAAGTTTCATATTTTAATAGTACAATAATGAGAGCCCCCCACCACCGAAGCGCTGCTGTCGGTGGCTACGCTATTTACAGCGCCGTCGATGGTGTTGACGCTAATGTTAACGCCGCGAAACTCAACTGTGACCGCGAGTTGTCTATGCAGGAAATAACGAGGGTAATAGATATATTCAGAGGATGCGCTAAAGCGATCTCAGCGGGGTGCTGGACTTCAAGAGAGCCCGCATTTACGGGTGTTTCGGGCGCTTCCATATTTATTCATGTCGCTGGCAATGCGGCTTCCGCGTTTTCTCCCTTATTCCTTTTTTTTTTTGTAAAACGTTGTTTTGGGCATTCAGTTTGTCATTATAACATTTTATTTTTGCTCATAGATATTTAAATTTTAGCTTTTAAAACATAAAACGGCCGTTCACGCGGTGACGTTTAAGTACGTTTATGTACGCTTCCGCTTGTTACTCCTGGCTGGACAGTCACCCAATTTCTTCGCGCTCGTGAATTACCGCAGGGTCAAGTCGCCCCCTAGTCGCTGATTCTTCGCTTACCTCATGACTGCTTAGACGTACTACTAATTTTGAACAGCGCTAGTTAGTCACGACTGGTGAATACGGCTGTGTGTCCAATCATAATAAAAGTAGCCTTCATGAATAAAACATGCGTTCGTTAAATAAAACTTCGACGCGTTCACACAAAGAAGAAATAAAGCGGTAATTGACGGAATTCCAGGTTAAGTGAGGGTTGAAAACTGTAAAAGATTACATTCCAAATAATCTAATTCGTCGATACATACAAAGGAAGACTACTCATAACTTTGCCTCCAAACACACCGTCAAAGTAAGACTGATGGAGATATAACATGCTTGCTAACAAACGTTTATTGTTCAATTAATAAAACTATCAGTTCAATCCAAATCTGTGTTTGTTAAAAAATCATAAAATTTGTTTCGTTAGGTCGGTTTTAGTGATTAAATGCTAAATTCTTGACGACCTTTGTTTCACATATGGAGGTGTAAGTCTAAGGGTGAACCGTGAACCTCGCTCGTTAGCCGCTTTGTATGGAGCTTTGTACAATGCCTACGACATGTCCCAGTTTCTCCTTGGTTTATAGTTACATAGATATTAAGGGAGGCATAAAACAAGTTTAATTTTTCGCTGATGACTCTTGAGAAGAAATCTTTTACCTTCATCGCCTCCGAAACGCGGTTTCGTTTTAATCTCCACGCACAGCTTGGCAATGCACAAAACACGGTCTGTGCTCCGGACATAGTGTTCGGCTATTCCCATCACCGCAGTGGTTGGACACGAACCCCAAACACAATTTCCACAAGACATTAATTGTTCGCAAAGTTCAAGTACACCGATACAGTGATTGTTCCCGAATCCTCAGTCGCGAAAATCATACTGAAGTAATCCACGCGACAAGACAAAAAGGTTTTTTTAATGGGAAAACTAAAAAATATAGTCCGCTTCAAAAAAAAAAAAAAAAAAAAAACGCTCTAGATTAGTGACGTTGCGTGCGGGTCTACTTGCATAATACGAGTTCGGAGGCGTGTTTAAGACGTGTGTATATTTAAAGCCCAATATTTTCTCCGGCAGCCTACGATCATTCGACTGTCCACAGAAAATTGCCTTAGACATTCTGTCAAATGCAATGGAAGTGCAATAGCACTTGCTGGGTTTTTTTAACGAGCAGCAGCGTCTATCGTAATTCAGCAGAAATATTTTCCCGATAAATTAGGCAGAGAAATCGTGCCATCAGGTTACCTGATGCTGTGTGGTCAGATTACACAATGAAGTCATATCACGTGAAAACATGACGTAACGTTTTAATATGAAGACACGTTACGCTATAACGCCATGATGACACGTGGCATCTTGACGTTATGTGACACCATGACGTCGCAGGACACTGACGTCACGTCCCACCGTGACGTCATTTCGCATAGTGGCGTCACCTGACACCAAGACTTCAAGATATCTTCTTTTGTAGATCGACTTCCTGAATTTTTAGTTTTCAGATTTTTCTCTCCTTGTAACCTTTGTTTTGTGACTGTTCTACATATCTTTAAGAAACGTCTGACCCTCCCCCCCCCCTCCCAATTTGCCAAATTGACAAGAACCAGTTACCGGCTGACTTAAAGTCCAGTCAATGATTTGGGTTTCAAGTACTGCCTGAAAAACAATATTTATTTCTGCCCTAAGGGATTTTTTTTTACTCCATATCATTAATTATATAAATCGAAGCAATAGTAAGCCATGCCTTGATCTGTAAACTGCATACCAACAACCGATACTTAAAGCATTACACGTATCTGTTAACGGGGAAAGCCTAAATTTTTTCACTCCCTTGAATCGTTTGAAACTACAGTGTTTTAGACGGTTCAATTGAGACCAATCCACGCAGAAAACAATATTACATGCTCCAATTTTAAGGTCTTGATCTAATGATTATCAAGTTCAGTTGTAAGCAGCGCTGTGTCTGTGTCTCCTTCTATGTCCATTGTCTTGTCGCGCTTTTAAACATTATGAATCACAAACTTGCCCAACTTTCTACCCTCGCGTTCATCTAGTTTGGAAATATTGGTCTTTGTGACAAACGTCAGTTCCTGATAAAAGTCAAAAGCGCAAACACCAAGGCTTTTGATTTTAACAATGTATAGCCAACTAGCCCAACAGTTAATTTTGAGTCAGTTACTGAAACTAACATTCACAAAGCTAATACACAGATATCAAAGAAGAGATGCTGTCGTTGCAGAACATGATCTGTATGTCTGTTTGGTTTTTTGAGCGACTATATCAGAGCTCATATCACCGGAGCGTTTTAAAATACTTAAAGATATATATTTCATGAGTGATATAACTATACTCTTGCAGGAGATGCAGTGGATAGCAACGAATTTTACGTTGGTTGAAGAAAACCCAGAAAGGGTCGTAACCACACCAAGCACCCCTACGAAAAAGACAAGTAATAAAATTGAAAAATGTCCGTTCTAAAACGTCGCCAATAACAGTTTAAGAGAGAGAATAAACTTTATTAAAGCCTAATAAGATCCAGAACGCAATTGGGTTCCTTCTACGGCCGGCGTGGTGCCTCCCCTGCAGAGTGGCAGGACGGGCTGGGCCGGGCGGCGACTTGCTCGGCTCTTGTGAGTTGTGACCGCAGCGAGTTTGATAACGCAGTCGGAGCTGAGCAGCAGGGTCGTCCACTCAGTGTCTCGCTGTGTCAAGTGTCGGGTGAGGGAAGAGGGTGAGGGATCGGCCGGGCAAGACCAGAATATATGTTCGATCGTGGCCTTGTTGTGTTCGTCTGCGTCTTTTGCTGGATCGTAGCACTTGTTATATCGGGCCTTGTATAGGTCCGGGAAATAGTGTCTGAGTCTCACGGGGTTAGGGAGGGTATTCGTCTGAAGTGGGCGCCATAATACTTGTTGACGTCTGTTGAGTGACTTATGTGATGGTGGGTATATCTGGCGCTGTAATCTGTAGTGTTGTGTAACGTCATAGAAACCGCGAAGTGGTTCATTATGCCATGGGAAATCCCTCGGCTCATTCGCAATCGTAACGGTTCCGCCGACCGCCCCCGCATGTCCCGGCCCGGCGAGTCACATCTCGGGCCGCGGCGTGGGCCGCCTCATTACCGCCGAACCCCTCATGAGCCGGGGACCAGATTAATGTGATTGGGTGTGTGGTCGGAGGGATGATGGAAGATTTTGATGCTAGGAGCTTTGTTGCCGCTCGAGAGACGCGACCTGAGCTGAAGCTGAGAATGGCCGTCTTGGAGTCACAGATTATGGTGCGTAACGACTCGGACGCGTGGTTCAGGGCCACCCCTATGAAAATGGCTACCACCATTCTATGGACATCTGACCGACGTTCGGTCGCCCCTGTCGTCATTCCATCGCCCCCGCTTGAATTTTTTAGACACTTTATCGCCCCTTTATCAACGTTTGGCACTGGCATGGTAGGCGCCAAAATGGCGATCAAATAGCAAAAGAACCTTTTAGCGTCTTTTTATTGACAAGTGTCCATACAATATTTGCATATCATCATTTTATAGTCATCCTACTGTCAATCTGGCGCCCCCGGAGGCAGTGCACTATTGGCCAATTTCTGCTGCAAGTGAAGCAAACTTCAACTAATGTAAGCGATAGGTTCAACTGGCGCGAGTGTGCCGCGGCAAATTGAAACAGACCATACATGGGTAAATTACTTCTAAAATGTAATTTAATTACAATTACTTTGCTCCAAAAGTAGTTTAATTACAATTGCAATTACTACTACATGAAAAGTAAGTAATTAAAATTACAAATTACTTTAAAAAGTAATGCAATTACTCTAAAATTACTTAATTCTGAGAGCGACCAATTTGGGCCATATAACTCCAAACGAGATGTTAAGAATGCAACGCAGTTCTTTATTCGTTGCCCCAATGTTTGAGGAGGATTAAGCATCGCTGTATAAATGTCACGTATTATGCATTCCTTCTGTGAATTTTGTTAAATTAATGAGAGAACTTGACAGTTTGGGATAATAAAATCCTACATTCTTATATTTTCATTAAATAATAACAAATTAGTCCACATGTGCGTACCAACCGGGGAGGGGGGCAAGGGGGTGCTTGCCCCCCCCCACCCCCTGTTCTCAGAGTGGGGGAGGGGGGGCAAAGCATTAATTTTGCCGCCCCTGAAACAGCCCCCACCGGGCAGGGCAAACACTGGCCGGCGGCGCCCAAGGGATACCAAGGGCACTGCTCCCCCCGGCCCTGGGAAGAGGGGGGGGGGGGGGTTCTGGTTTGCCCCCCCACTCAAAAACAAGTTGGTACGCTACTGTTAGTTCATATACCCGGAGACGCCAGATGGCTAAAATAAAATTGGGCTGGCGCACTTTTGTTAGCCAGGCAAATAAAAATGCGACAATTCGTCTTATCTGAATATTTTAATAGTGTTGATGGAAAACTACAATCCACATCTATACGTGCTAATACAATCATATTTACAGACAAACGTTTCATTTTTTTGTAAATTATTTACATTCCGTTGAAATTACAATGGCTCAAAATTTATAAGACGAATTGTCGCATTTTTATTTGCCTGGCTAACAAAAGTGCGTCTGCCCAATCTTATAGAGGCTCCCGAATCAATGACGAGAATATCCACAGGTGCGAAGTCAGCTCCAAAATGCTTATGCAAATAATATCCGAAGTAAAACCAACAAAAAATAAACGAAAATAATACAAAAAAAAGAAAAGAAATATGCGACAATACTCGAAGAGGGGCGTATAAAACTGGCAAACATTTAAAAAGAAAACTAGCTTCATAGACAATTAAAATCCCCAACCTCGACTGAAATCTGAACCTCAATTTTGTTTCTTTGAATATTTTGGCATGTTTATGCTACTGTTTTCTGCTCGCAACACAGACGGCGCCACATGGCGCCATTGAGGTAAGCTCCAAAGAGGATTCTCTCAACCCGCAGTGTAAGCGTCAAAACAACAAACAACGCGACGATATTTTTGTTGTGCGTATGTGTGAGTGCGTGTCTATGTGTGCGAGGGTGCGAGTCGCACACACTTGTGCGAGCCGCACACTCACATTGCACTTCACGCACATTGCACTCGCAAAACACATCCAAACGGAGTTGATTCTCGATCGTTATCCAAGCGTGTGAAGGCACAGAGACGCAGCACTTCGGCGTGCCAAGGAAGCTTTGATCACGCCGCGAGACCGGCGAAACTACTTTTCGACGAGTTGTTCCTTCTTTTCCTGCGGCATCGCACTTTCAAAAAAAAAAAAAAAGATACACGTATTACCAACGGCAAGTCTCTCTGCTTACACAGGGTTTTAAGAAACTTCTTCGGCGAATGACGACGAGCGAGTAGAAAACGTGTCTCTGAGGACGCTGCCGCCAGCCTCTGCAACGCTAGCGGAATGGCGATTTCCCCGCGTGCAAGATGGCCGTCCAGTGGCCTTACTCGCGGAGCGGGAGCAGCTAAGCGAAGTTTCGTATCGCAAATAAAACTTTTATTTTACTAAATTTGTTTTGGCTTCATAAGTTCGTTAAAACTCTATTATTTTGTTTCGCTACTGTTTTACTAATAATGTTATTTTAAAGTTTTTTTTTTTTTTATTTCCACATTTACTATGCACTTTGAGAAAGCCTTTGCAAGCCAATCCGAGCCACCCTGAACTCCTGAACTTCATTTGCGCCGGAGTGTAGTTGTGGTTTTGTGGGTCTTTTATTTTTACGTAGAACTCATAATGATCTGATATGCCGCGTCCGAAAATGAAATTTGCGACTAATAAGTGGCGAGGCACCACTCGAGCAGGAATGAACAGCCCTGGATGTGGTGGGCACAGCTCAACTGGTTCATTCCTCGGTGCTTCTCGAAGGTAAGCCTTTTTTCTCTGCGTCCTAAGCTTCCGTTCAAACATCTCCTTGGTTAGTTTCCTTGCCCTGCATTTGACTAATCGCGTTCGAGAAATGTATTCGGACAGTTATTTCCCGTTGGCGAGCATCTCTCCACGCGCTTTTCGTCAAACCGTCCGACGGGTTGCGAGTTTTAATCGCGAGAGCATGATTCGGTCACCCAACACGTCGGTCGACCTGAACGTTTTATCGCACGTGGGTCGTTTTTCACGCGCTGCTTCGTCCGCGTCACTTCGCGTCGGCGCGCATCGCTGCGTACCGATATCTGTACTGGCCAGGTTTCTTTGTCGGCCCGTGCGTCTTATCGTTGTGGGTGACCTCAAGCGAAGCGCGTAAAAAACGAAAAAGAAAAAAGCCCCATGTGGTTGGAGCTGCTTAATTACTAGGCCAGTCCTTTTTTTTTTTTTTTGCGATTTGTGTGAATTTTGGAAATAATAATTTCGGGGGGGGGGGGGGGGGGGTCATCAAATATAAATAAGATGTATAACCCATTTAAAGCTGTGAATGCCGCTCGCTGTCATAATCGGAATGGGGCGCGGGCGGCCGGTCGACGGATCTCGGAGCACCGCCGGCGCTGTGATATGTTCGAACCTAGCTTGGCGGGTCCCGGGCTTCGGCGTGGCGCTGGGGGCCGTCGGCCTTCTGTTCGCGTTTCATTTCCGTTTCCGACTGTGCATAGTGTTGTTATTTGAGTTTATTCTTTATCTGCCCCTCCCCCCCCCCACCTTCTTTTTAGTTTGTGCGTTGCAGGCTACCTGGTATGGGTCTTCGGCCCATCTGCCGCACCCCCGTCTCTCCTGAGCCGAAATAAATGAAAATCACGCGCGACTAGCGAGCCGTGCACTTTGAGTACATCACCATATTTGTATCTGTGATGGCAGACGGCCGCACATGAACAGCTGCACGGCCACATTCAACGATATGGCCATACTACGCAAATCTATCTCTATTTCAGGTGACGTCTTGAACGAAAACTGTGTCGCACTCAAAAAAAGAAAACCGAGGACAGCAGGTGTTGCAGGCTCCTGGTTTTTGGAAATCCCGGAGTCCGAACAAACAGGTGCGAAAGGCTGCGTTGCTCGCCGTGAGGAGGCAATGCAAATGACTCGCGATCGCCTCAATGGAAAAAAACCTTGATGAAGATTTCGGCAAGTCGAGTATGTTCAAGATACTTCGTCTCGGGTTAGTGTCTGCACGGTTGACTTTTGTCCGACATTATTTTGATTTAATATTCACTTCGTCTCGAGTAAGTGTCAGCACGGTTGGCTTTTGTCCGACATTATTTTGATTTAATATATGTACTTCGTCTCGGGTAAGTGTCGGCACGGTTGGCTTTTGTACGACATTATTTTGATTTAATATGCCACTATAGCGGGCTCGGCCTATTCGAAGCCAAAGTTCCATTGTGACAAACTAGAAGGTGGAGAGACTGGAATGGAAGTTCCTTACCGCAGGAGCGTTGGGAAATCGGCATCGAAAAAAATCACCGTTCATGAGCACACGTTTCTTTGCCCCCCAGCAATCTCGAAGGTTGCTGTTGCTGTTAACTGCCACTGTAAAAATCCTAACGCTTTGCACATTCTCTTTCTCGGCTCTTTTTTTTTTTTATTCATTCGACATTGTGCAGATGCTGCAGCAAATTAGTTTGATGACTACAGTCCTGACTGGGCAGCCAAGAAACAGCTTGGCCACACATGCGCACTTGACAAGCCTGACCCAAACAAAAAAGCCAACTGACACTTCCCCGAGATGAAGGTTCAGCTTCGATCGTTAGAAGCTTGGTGGCGGGCACATTGCTGAGTGATGTGCCAACTTGCACTGCTTTACTTCGACTATACATTTATTTACCTAGTTACACAAATCCCAACTTAGACGTCCATCTCGAATCCCCCAGAGCCTCAGATGGAGTCCCCATTTCCTTCCCCCGCTCCTTTGTTTGACACTTCCAACTCTCTCCCCCTGACTGACGAACAAACCAATCGGTTAAAATTCCACATCGTTTACGTGCTCTTATATGAAATAGTCGACGTCGAGGACTATCCACGACTGCCGTAACCCACAGCAGTGGTCGAACCCTTCAAAGTTGGTGCCAAGTATCCCGTTGGAGGTGTCACACCAGCGCTAGCGATATTTTATTCCAGTGTCCCCTTCACTGGGCTAAAACCTGCATCATAGAAAAAGAAATTGGCTTCAGAAACCACTATTGTTAGTTATCGAATTGCAATAGCATTAATAGTAAGACTTGCGCCACAGCTCACTGTGAGTACAACGACAGAAAGTTTGAGTAAACACTTTATTTTATGAATGGTTTACTACAATCATTGACGTCAGTGCGCCGCTTTGAAATTGAGTGATTGCTTCGTAGGTTGGGGCAAATGTATACTGCCGCTCCATTGCGGGCCATTCGACCCGCCGTTCGCCAAGTCGACGCACCACATTTCAGGGGGTGGCTCTCCCTCGTCTGCAAGCTAGATAAGAAGCGCCCCGTTCTGCGTCAGTTCTTTGGGCTCTCAACACTCCTCTAGCCTGGCGGCCCAGCAATGTTTCTCTGCCCAAGCCTCAGGCATTTTCTGGATGGTAAAAAACCCTTACGGGTGGTTTGGTCGATCGCCTATAGAGGTTCGCTGATATTTTCCGACAATGCGAACTCTCCATTGATTCTTCACAATAGACTCTGCTGGGCTAAACGGAAACTCGCGCGGTGTTGAATTGACTGGGACACCTATAACCTTCTTTACTTGTTTAAGTTACAAATCTCGCCCCTACAGTTTACTTTAGGTCAAAATTGCACCTAAAGTGTGCCTTCACACAGACGCACTCGTCCACGTCTGCGTGTTGGAAGTGCGAAATTGGCCCTTTTTTGTTTGTCAAAATTTAACAGATTAGCCGGTTAAGAAAATTAATCGTGATTAAAGCGTTCTTCGATTAACCGGTAGGCTAATCGGTCCAGTGCCCATCCCTAAGGTCAACGTATACGACCCACCCACCTCGTCGAAGAGCCTGTGGTCGTACGAGTTGTCATCGTCGGCGAAATAGAGCACTCCGGGAAGAGCAGCGTGCTTCCTGAGCCAGTCGAGCCCCCGGAGTCGACCGCTCACGCCGCGGCTGTGACCTGGGTTTCTCCGATCTTTTGGGCACGGACCGAGGAGGTGCACGAACGGAACACCCGACTCCTTCACGATTCGGGAAACCTGGATGTGTATCCATACGCTGTGCTACGTTGTGCGCTTTCGGCGAAAGGGCTGTCCACTGAGACCACAACTCCCACTGACTTTTAGCTGACACGATTTCGTACCTTATACGAGTCCATGCAAAGCGCCACTCCTCCTTTTCTCCAACCCCCCTCCCCCTCCTATTCCGCTGTGATGCTAAGCGGCTTTGCATGCGTTCCTGCAGGGCGCGAAATATCGTGATCGCTCAAAGTCGGGGAAAGTCTTGCTCTGTATGGCCATCCCTTTACGCAAGTATGTATTAGACATTTCAAAATTTCGTCGGTGTTCTGCTTGTGGAAAACATAGCAGCACAAACCGAACTGACCTGTGGCGCAAAGAGGGCTTACTTTCCACCAGTATTGGTAACCAGAAATCCGCGCGGGCCACATTTTCTTCTTTTTTTTTCGGTGTTTATTGAGGGGAACGGCATTCGATAGATGTTCAACTCCACGATAAAAAAAAAGCGCACAAAAGGCAGGACAATAGGGACCCAATGCTAAATGGCGGGACCGAGCGGCACCAAGGGACAACGTAGACAGCTGCGATTGGTCAGCTCCACGCCGCTGACCAATTGCAGCAGAAGGCGCTGTCCCGGTCTCCTGCCCGGGCCCCGCTTGGTCCCGCCGTGTAGCATAGGGACCCAAGAGATAAACGCACAGAACAGACAAGCGCAGTGTTTTTCTCCTATTGTGTTTCTCTTCTGTTGTACTGTCCTTCGTGCGCAGCTTTTTTTTTTTTAAGTAGCTTTAATATTAACTGGCCAAACTCACCACGGGACTCCTAAAATAAACTCCGATCGAAGGTTTCACGAAAGTTTACCAACGTAAGCTTTAATTAAAATTTTTTGAATGCAGTGTCACCGTGCACCACAATAAGCAATTCATGCAGAACGGGAACCGTTTAGAGATTCAAAATTTACTGACTTTAGTTGTCCCGAAGAGGCGAACGGCACGGCGAACGCAGGTGGGAAAGGAAGGCACATATACCCAATGCGGCTTCATCGCAAAAAAACCCGTCACACTTTTTTTTTTTTACAACTTTGCAGGAACTTTTAGTTTGCATATAATTTATATTTCCGTACTTATACGCCAACGCTACGTTCACTAAAAAGCCCGCGTTCGAACACACCATACATGGGAAGAGCAAAAAAATATTTTTTTAAAAAATTCGCGTTGAGTTATTCGCCTGTTCATCTGCCGCGTCGACAACAGCGCCACCGCAGCACCCTGACCTCAGAGCCGCGCGTTGGTCTCTAACGTACCACTTGTGTTTTGTTTTCCGAGTCTTCTACGACGATCCAGAAAACGGCCGTTGTCAGCATCAGACTCTGGGCAACTCGTATGAGGTCCGGTGCCTGTGTCGCCCTCCTGAACGTAGGCGTCATCACGTACACAACGGGAACGGCAGCTTGCGCAGTCGCGACTCCTTGGAGCGGGGTGGCGTGCTTCAAATACAACTTCGGTATCATTACCGTCACTTCGAATAAAGGAGAGAAAAAAATCGATTACCGCTTGTTACATAAATAGCGAAGTCACGATGTTACTAAAGGCCCTTTCACACACTTGCCTTTGCTTAGGACACCCTATAGGGAGTATTCACTGGGCGCCATATTTGTGGGTGCTCTCTAGAGCGCATGCTCAGAACGAGCGCCCATTAATAGGCTGCTAAGACCGGCCATTTTGACGGTGTGGAATGCACGTTGCAAAAGAACCTTGGAAGCTAGCCATCAGCACGCGCTCAGCAGTCGCGCACACAGCTATGGCCGCCAGTGAATACTTCCTAAAGGACCGAGCTATTGCGTTTGAGAGCCTTTGAGTGCGTTCGACTGCGTTGCGTCAAGGAACGGAAGCGAGTCACCGGCACATCTGTGCTTCGTATGAAGCGCAGAATCCAATTCAAGGAGTAACTTGGCACGCGACATAAGAAACGGGGATGTCCCTGTTTCTCGCAGCCGCAACGCAGTCAAACGCAACTGTACGTAAAGACCTTTACGACGATAGAACACTATACTCTGTTTCATACTTAGCGTGCAACGCTGTCAAAGCTACTGGCGCGAGTGTTTGGCTTGATCTCGTTGATCACTTGCACGCGTTCTCGCGCAAAAAAACCATAGATGAAGCCACGCGCTCGCGCCAGTAGCTTTGACAGCGTTGCACGCTAAGTATGAAACAGAGTATAGTTTCAACTGTTCGGTCGGGTTTTTTTAATAGGGCGGCGTTTGCAATACAAGCTGCGAAGAGGTGACCAAAGCGCTGATCGCCTGCCAAGGACTCAGCCTTCCGCTCACTTTCCTCCCTGCCACCTGACAACGCGGCGCAAGCGCACTCGCGATCAATCTCCGCAGCAGTCGTCTGGCACTAAATTGCAAGCGCTTTGAGGTGGATCTTCTCTACAATCTAGGCTCTCTAGAAGCACGCTGGCGCCATCTATCGGGTGGCCATGCAACCGCATTTCGTTAGAGGCGCAGAATTTCCGGTATTGGCGAGATCAAATGTACGTACAATATGAAAAATGGTCGTAAACTTATTCGAGGATTTTTCGAGCCAAGAAAGAATGAATGATGCTAGAAAAAATAGAAAATATAAAGAAACCTACTGTTTGACGTGTACCCGATAGATGGCACTAGCGTGTTCTCTCGTCTAAAGCCACTCTGGCACCTCTATTGCCTCTATCCTGGGAAAGTGGCGCCATTCATTGTTGTGGGAAGACTCGAGACACAAGCTGCGCGCCACTTCTGGGAAATTCATGGCGTCCGAAATTATCTAGCTCAATGCTGCGCTGTGCCGCCGTGATCTTCCCAGGGGCTGCACGTTGCCCGTGCCTCGTGCATCGACGCACCTTGCGCTACTTTTGAAACATGAAGGTGCTTTACTCTCGTCTAGAGTTCCTGTATGGGCACCCTACGGGAGGTAGAGTTGCGCGTTCATCCCCGTAGCACCGTCTTTCCTGCACGGCATTTGGCGCCTGCCCCTCACGTGACTGAGTTCGGCGAATAGCGGCGCCGCGCGTTCGAGGCCCGCGGCTCGCTCAAAAGCAGGGGAACGTACGCCGGGGCGCGTGCAACGTCTACTTTTTTGCACGGCATTTGAGTCAGCTCCTCAAGTGATCGGAACTCGGCGAATAGCGGCGCGGCGGCACATGAAAAACAGACGCGCCACTCTGGCTTCCGTAGGGAGCCTAAACAGGAACTCTACTCTCGTCAGGAGAGTCGCAAGTGTATCAACCAACCTTTATTGTGCCTCGTGTGCGTATATAAACAAACAATTAAACGTTCCGTTCTTGCATGCGTGCGAGAACGGCATGCATGCCAGAGTGTCGTCGGCCACGACCAACGACGGTACGGTAGCGTTTTAACTCTTAGCTTTCATGTGCGCGAGCACATTGAAGCACGTGTCTCGTTCAATCACACCACGTGAATGAAGCTGATGTGCGAAAGAATCCTTCACATAACCATAGTTTCCAAGAAAGAGCGTATGGCCGGTGCCATTTCCAGTGTTCGTGCGTATGGCGCGTGCTTTGCTCGTTTTCCGGAGCGACGCACACGCGCGTGCTGAGCTGTGGAGATCGCACGCTGGGCTGTGGATTTGTAAACACTGGAAAGGTCTATAGAGAGTATTCACTGGCGGCCATAGCCGTGTGCGCGACTGCTGAGCGCGTGCTCATGGCGAGCTTCCACAGTTCTTTTGCAACGTGCATTCCACACCATCAAGATTGCCGGTCTTAGCAACCTAGTAATGTGAGTTCGTTCTGAGCATGCGCTCTAAACAGCACCCACAAATATGGCGTCCAGTGAATACTCCTTATACTGACAAAGCCTGGCGGATCGTCACGTGACGCGGCCGCCGAAAGTGAAAAGGTAGAGCGGCAGACAAGAGTCATGTAACGGGCGCCCCGCTGCGGCGAGACGCCGAAACACACATGTCCCGAGCGATGGAATGTCCGTCGTGCTTCTCGCGTTCCTCGGGCTACCGCTTCTTTTCTCGTCGGGTTTGAGAACTATGTTTCGGGTCCTCGCCGCTGCAAAAGCTGTGCGCTGAATACCAGACTTTCCGAGAAATGCTCTGTGCCACCAGATCCTCGCGCTCCAAATCTGCGACCGGGCTCTCTATGGCTCCGTCATCGAACTGCCAGGCTTTGTGAGTGTAGAGGATCCTATGACATAACATATGGATAAGCTCACTTCTGGAATGTAATATCACATATCTATGATTAGCAGTAGTGTTAAAGGAGCGTGACTATTATTTTTCTGCTGCCCATTTATTTGACTGACGCACAATATACAGAGAGTGTTCACCCCCATGCTCCTCGGGAAAGCAGACACAACAGGCCTTGTTTATTAAAAGCGCGGCTATTCCTCGACCAAATACGTTACGGTATATGGCGAATAATCTAAAAAAAAAAATGGCAAGTTACATTTATAGTAATATAATATTGACATTTATTAAAGATATTTCACAGCTTCGAGGAATGCATGATTTCGCTTTTTTCGAGATATCAAAAGTTGAGCAGTCCTGTGGGAATACACAGTATAGCGTGCCCTCAAGAAAAAAACAAACAATTTACAGTGTTTTTTTTTCTCACTGCAATAATAAACTATGCATCGCCGAACGGTGATTCTCCGCCCAAGTTCAGCGCTAACGAAAGGAACAAAATGCCAAAACTTCAGCATTAACTGTTACTTTATTCAAATGGTATAAATCATTTTCTGAAATTTTCAAAGGGAAAATGGAGCCCATTTCTGCCTGCTTTTGGTAACTAATGTCATAGATCTCCAAGTATTCACGAACTCTGTCGGCTGCCATTTTCCCATTGGAAATTTTAGAAAATCGCTTAGAACTTTTTACTAAGATGACTTTGAGTGCCGAAACTTTTTCATTTGGTTCGGACCTCTAGCGCTACGTTTGGGCGGAGAATGTGCGCTCGCCTATGCGTAGTTCAGTTTTGCGGTAAAAACACTCCTGTAATTTATAGGGTGGTCCAAGTCACCAGGCTCGATCTTAAAGGGGCGATGCAACAATTTTTGTACTTTGCACAAATACCACTTAGAACGGATCCCTGACGTTAATGAGCTATGAAACACGCGTTCGTTTTTCACCCCCCGCAATAGAAGTCCCAGAAAAAAATTAAAGAAAAACGAGCAGCGTTCACCCCCTCAACTCGCAGCCAGAACAAGCAGCCACGTGAACTGGAGTCGATTATATGCCGCCAATGTTGATCATAGCCACGCACTGGGGTTGGCAAAGCACAGGACACACGCTGAGTTCCAGACATTGTTATGGCTCGGCTATTGTCGTCGTTGCAGCGATTGGACACGGGCCCCCTACCCGAATGCTTCTCGAGCTAGTAATTATCACGAGCCCAAATCGAGTGACCACGCAATGCTCGGGTTCAATCTATGAACCGCATTCAAATATCGTCATTGGAGTGTACTGCGATCCCCCCCATTACGTCATCAAATTCTGCAAAGGAAAGATTGAATGGAAATGGTCGGTTTTGTCCTTGAAATTACACCGCAACAAAGGAGTTTCATGGCCAGTGGCGTTGCGTGCGAGTATCCTTGAGTCCCACCAGTGCCAGTAAGCTCGTGGAAAGCGAAAAACATTCCACTTGAATATCGTTGCACAGCTCCTTTAAATGGACCGTACAAATCAACGCCTGCACGTAGCAATCTAAACTTTTCGTCAAAGGTGTATTTCACAGGTCGGTTTTTTCTTGTAAAATTACAAAGCCTAGTTCTTTTTCTGTAAGAAATAAGGCCAAGAAACTTGCCAAGGTCTACCGCGGGCGGCGACGCAGGCGACCAGGTCCAGTAGCGGGCTGTGTTTGGCGTTCGTATTGATAGATGGCGTCGGGAGCAGCGTCCGACTACGTCCGACTAGAGTTCCTGTATAGGCTCCCTACGGAAGCCAGAGTTGCGCGTTCATGCATGGCATGTGGATTCAGCTCCTCACGTGACTGAATTCGGCGAATAGCAGCGCCGCGCGTTCGAGGCGCGCGGCGCACTCAAAAGCCGGGGAGCGTACGCCGGGGCGCGTGCAACGTCTACTTTGCTGCACGACACTTGATACGGCTCCTCACGTGATCGGATCTCGGCTAATAGCGGCGAGGGCGGCACCCGGCGGTCCGACGTCCGACGGTCCAGCCACTGATCTCTATGACACTTGACCTCTTGGCGAATATGTGCTGCCACCTAGACACGCGAATCGGTTCGAGACTAGGTGACTGGAAAACAACGCGCGCCCAAGGCCTCTCCCACCCGTTCCACACCCAAAACGTCAGCTACATTCTGTTCACCCATTGAGGCAATGTACGGCTCCCCCAAGCTCACCTTTGTCCCCATCGTGCGTAATCTTCCGCCCCGAGGTCGACACAACGAAACCGCTCAAAGGCGAAAAATGCAAGATGGCGGATTGTTTGGAACTAGATACTCTCGAGCCCAGGCGCATGAAATACTCCGCGCATGCGCACCGCGTATTTCTACAAAAGGTCCATTGCTGGATCGCGTTTGCCCGCTCCGCGAATGCGGCCACTAGCGGCCATCATTTTGATAGAGTTATATTACCTCTAGCCAAGGTGCAGCTCCTGCAGCCACTATCATCCATCCATGGCAGACAGCGTTTTGGCAGGTGTGGTGGCAGAAGGGTGGCTAGAGAGTGGCAGGCTGCCGTCAAAATAGGGTGGGTGATATTTCGTGCTTGATTGAAATTGTTTGACGAAACATGTTTTCGAAACCCGGCGTGAACGGTAGCCCGATCTTTGAGGACCCGGTGAAAGTTTCACAAAATCGCAGCACCGGGGAAAAGCAGCACAGCAGGCATCGAAAGTCGCATTGAAAGAAGCATTGAAAGCAGACGCCGGTACGGAGTCTGCTTTCGATGCGAGCTGCGCTGCTTTCCCCCGGTGCTGCGCTTTCGTAGAATTTTCGCCGGGTCCTCAAAGATGAGGCTACCGTTCACGCCGCGTTTCAAGAATCTGCTTCGTCGAACAACTTCAATCAAGCACGAAATATCACCCACGGTACGGTGTACTAGATCCACGGCTATTTTATGGCAGCCTGCCGCCATTGCGCTGTCCGCCATATTACTATGATGGCTAGAGATAATATTACTCTACCAAAAAGATGGCCGACCGTGGCCGCCAAGGACGTTTAAATAGGGCAGGACCAACGTTATTAGATTAACTCAGTTACAGAACTGTTCATAGACGCTGCATGCACGAACAGTACCCTCCTCACTCACCACGACACGCCCGGAGTCGCTTGACGCGCCGCCGGACGGCTGCTTTGGTAACTGAATCGGGATACATTCGTTTCATTTTACTAAACCAACGAAAAAGAACTCTTTTTGTAGTAACTTTTATTGGAGTTTAGTACAAAATGGGGGGCGCGTGATGTTTTCTAAAATTTTTAGTTTTCAAGGTTTTGCAGCACAATTAATATTGTGTTTATACAAACATGCTTTAGCGGGGATTTCAGGTAGCGCGTCCCGACCTAGGAGCATTTTAACTTCGGTAATGTGTCGCGGCGCGTCCGCTGGGGATACGGGGGTGGCACCCCTATAACCCTTTCCACTGTATCTGTTTCGGCTCTGAAATGGCCGATTGAAGCCAAAATAGATGTCACGTGCAGTTCCTCGAGTGACCGCTGCGGGAGAAATGGCGGCGTTGTGATCGCCATTTGGCGCTTCAGCTGTGCTCTTTATAGAATGCACAGCTTACTCTCGCCCCCGACCGCCAACTAGGCACATCCGGTATGGGCGACGAAAAAATATCAAAACGTTTCAACCTGCAAATAGTAAAAAACGAAAGGGGATCAAAACGACAAAGTGTGACGGTCACGTTTATGTCCTAAATGCCTTCTATTGGCGTGGCGACGGCAAAACAATGTTTTCGCCCATACTGGAAGTGACGACAATTCAAGATGGCGGCGCCCTTGTGAAAAAGGTCTATTGATGGCGCTTCGAACGACTCCAGGCTAAGGCCCCTGTATACTTACTCCAGGCGGATTGAAGTGAGTGAGGGGGGTACCCCCCTCCGTGGGAGTTCCACAACTGAGGTAATCAAGTAACGTTGGGCAGGACCCGGCATGACGTCATACACAGCGACGCCGGAAAAGAACCCAATCCCAGACTGCCTCGCGAGTTTGTCGGATTGACGAGTGACATGAGATGATAGACAAGTCACTTGCAAATCAACCAAGGCTTTGCCTACGAAATAATCATCACATGCTTGGGCTTGGAAAGGTTTTGATTAAAATATTTAAACAGCCATAGTGTGGATAATTCTTCAATCATCCTCGTCCGTCAATGGTTCGCGTACAAACTTTAAAATCTTTATTTAGTTTTTATTAATTGGTCGATATTTTACAGTTTTCAGTTTTCCTATGTTGAGGCTCATTTCTATGACATTACCAATGTCCTTATTTTGGGTCGTCAATGACTCTTTAAATTTAACTAATAACTACAACATAAGGTGAACTCAGTTTGGAAGCGCCACGTTCCTAAATTGGCCCTAATTACGTACTACAAGAGCGCTTAGGAGTTTAAGTGTAGGGCATTTGGTGAATGACGTCATTTGATGACCCGTAAACTCACGGCTGAGGAGCATCAGTGATCCAGAAGTGAAAGTTACCGCCACGCCAAAAAGGAGTGTCCACGTTTTAGGTAACATTTGGTACTGAAAAAAAAAGAATGAGGATCATATGTACAAATACTTAGCATCAAAATGCATTTCACCAGCTAAAACGTAGTAAAAGCAGTTCTGTATTTTTTTTTCTTTTTTTACATTTCCCTCCAGTTGCGAGGTTTCCCATCCGGGACTCACTAACAGTGTGCCACCTCTCACGTAGTCAATATTTAAAAAAAAAATACTGATTGCGTGTCCGAGTTGGCAGTGCACGTGACTACACCACGTGGTTCTAACTCCGCCATTACGTTTTTTATCTTACCTTTTTCATGACTTCCTGGAGCGTTCCAGTAGAATGCCTGAAATATTAGCGTATTCCTCTCCGGAACAATCTGAACGACACAGCCTTTGTAAAGGTAGCAGTGGCTGGCAAAGCTCCTTGATATGTCTGTGGCTATATTTACATGGATGCGATTTTAGCGCATCAGACTGAGGAGGAACTAATCCCACGCACCCTGTCTCTTTACTTCTTCCTCTTCAATTTATCTACTACCAATAAAAATAGTAAAATCTCGATTCGATGCTCTAGGGTCGTATCCAGGTAAATGCAGCCTGTGTTCATTTTACAGGTGTCGTCAAGTGCGCCAATGCATGAGGTCGGCACCTCGTGCGGCCCTTGGAAGCAAATGGCAGCGAGGCACTGAAATGAACGACTCTTGGAAGCAAATGGCGGCGGAACATTCGCTCGCGACACGTGTTTAGCGCGTTCCCAGAACAATGATTGGGGATACTTGTAAGAAACGCCAAGCCTAAAATTGTGTCAACAGACTTTAGTGGCTGGCAACATCCAGCACCGCGTTTCTTTTTTTTTAGTTTCAGGCACAATTTTGCACTATAAAACTGCTGTGTCCCCTACGCATTTAACACGAGTCGCGTGTCCCGATGGGCTCATGCTCTCGCCGGTCCGGACTGTGCAGTGGCCTGACATATTTCTTGTTCTTCTCGTTCAGTTTTGCTCGGTTACTTCAGTGGCAACAAGAATTAATTTTTTCGGCGGCTCGCGAACACGCTAAAGTGTAAAAAAGGAAAGATGGCTGCACGGCCGCCAGCATTCGATGAAACGACGAGCAATTAGAGCACGTACCGCGTCCGCCTGGATGGCTAGGTTGGACATTGTACATGTTCCTTTTAAAAGTACACGGAAGTGACGTCATCACGTCTGATTGGTTGAAAGCAAAAGTGACGTAATTTCCCTAGAAAAATGTAGGCGGAGTAGGGCAAAACTGGGCGGAGTCGGCAACCGGACGTGACAACAAAGTGACGTTTCACTTTGTACCGAGTACGTTTCAAAAGGTACTTGCTCCGAAGTAGGTGTCATTGGCAGCTATGTTTTCGGCGGCGAGGCGTCGCCGTCTCGTTACTTCGACTTTTTCTTTAATAGAGCTTTTTTTTTCGCCCGAAAGGCTGTATCGTGAACACCGCGATGCATTCGAACTCCCGGAGGAGATTTTCCGCAAGCAATACCGCCTGCCGAAAAACTTGGTGCGGTGGTTGTGCGACGAACTTCGCGAGGAACCGGAGTTGAGGAGAGTGCGTACCTCGTGGACGGTCATGACTGTGGAGCTTCAAGTGTTGTGTGCACTGCGCTTCTACGCCACGGGGAGCTTCCAAGGCATGGTGGCGAGCGACGAACACGTAGCGCGGGACCAAAAGACCGTCAGCGTTGCGGTCCGCGCCGTGTCCGTCGCTATCGTGCGTCGTCTCGGGGTCCAGCGTGGCTGGATCCACTTCCCCGAGACGCCGAGCGAGAGGTTCGACGCGGAGAGGGGCTTCAGGCTGCTCGGCAGGATACCCGGCGTCATCGGTTGCGTGGACGGGACCATGATCTCCATCGTCGGCCCGTCCAAGAACGACCCCACCGTCACGAAGGCGGCATACTGGTGCCGAAAATACTTCTACGCCCTCAACGTGATGGTGGTTAGTACACTCATGTTACGTTATAGTCAAAACGCGTCCCAAATTTCTAGAAAAAAAAAAAAAACGTAACGCCGATACGGTGTAAATATGCCGTTTTATGACTACGGGCTGTGGAATCTCACGACTGCACGAGCATCTCTACGTAGCATGTGAGCCGTGAGACGCTTCTCCCAAAAATAATACTTGTCTGTTAAAACGTGCAAGCAAAACAAAATAAAAAAAAAAATTCGTTTGAAGGTGGTTGTACCTTGCATCCAGCAGGAAGGTGTGTTGACATGCATGTGTCAGACAAAATAACCTGAAAGGTTCTGGAATTGCGACTGCTTTGTGAACCATAAGTACAATCTACTACTTGTGGATTCAGGTGATTACATGTCGATATCTCTCTCACTTTCAGGTGTGTGACGCCGACTGCCGGGTAATGTGCATCGACCCACGGTACCCTGGGTCGGTGCACGACTCCTTCGTGTGGCAATTTTCGTGGCTCCGAAACCGACTTGAGCAAGGGCAGCTGCCACGCGACGGCCGATTCCTGCTTGGTGAGCATACTGAATTCATTCCTTACGCACACGGTGGCTCCCACTGCTTGAAAGCCACAGTACCACACAAACTGTGCTTGTTGTGAGGCACACAGACACAGTTGCTGGAACTTCTTGAAGTGAGACAACACCCAAAGTTTGGCCATTATTCTTTGTTTATGTCCACATAACTCTCACACTCTGCAGGTTACGAAAACCACACTACACCAATCTCATGACAGTGATAGACCGCGCAAGTCATGGGACCGCAGTGCAAGTCGCTGTCCGGTTCGGCCCACTCACTGTTACTGTCTGCCTGTACTCTCTTGCTGTTTGGTTTAAAGCTCGTTGAGTCAGTCTGAAGGCAGGCACTTTGCATGAAGTTGGAGCTGTTTCGCTGATCCCTGGGGGCTCGCCTGGTCGCTTTGAAGGTCGTCAGTCTGTCCGAAGTGCGATCCATTTCTCCTTCGCCACTTCGGGCTCGCCGAATCTGTCCTCAGGTCGTCTCTGTCCCACGCTATGGGTTCTTTTCCCTGACCCTTCTTCTTCGGTCTGCCTAGCTCCTCCTATTAGACCCTCCGTGTCCCGGCAGGAGCTGACCCCCTTCCAATCTGGCCACCCGCTCTCTTTTCCCCATCTCCAACACCCCCGAGGATTAGGAGAGAGGCTCGTCGAACTGGCACCTTATCCCCCTGCTCGCCAAAGACAAGGCCAGCGTGTTCTGCTTTGCCTGTGCCTGAGGTTACAGCCACACTCCCAAAAGCAACAAAGCATTAGCTTTTGTCTGTCGGATGCCAGGGCCTAATAATGCACTTGCATACAACACAGCACCCCTAAATAATCGAGCACACATCCCATATCCCACCAGGAAAACACATAGTTGCATGAAATAACAGGGAGTGTGTAGGCAAGCTGGTGTTAATCATAATGTAAGCTGATACTGTAGTCCAGAAATATTCACAAACTTTTAAGTCACACTTAAGTTACATTATAATTGACATAGTTGCAAACAGCTTTTTTTTGCTGTTTTCTTGCCTTTCATTTTAAGAAGAAAAGAATGTAATATGTTCCGTCCTCTACATGTGCAGGTGACAGCGGCTACCCCTTGGAGCCTTGGCTCATCACCCCTGTCCCCGGGAACCACGCGACCTCCACCCCTAGCGGCCGGTTTAATAAGGCGCATTCCTCGGTCAGGTCTGTTGTGGAGCGCTGCATCGGGCTGTTGAAAAACAGATTCCGGTGTCTGCAAAGGCACCGGGCTCTGTTTTACCACCCTTCAACAGCCACTGCCCTTATTTCGGCATGTGCAGTGCTTCACAACATCTGCCTTGCATCGAAGGAGCCAGAACCGGAGTCAGACTCCGACCCTGAGGTGTCAGAGTTGGAGTCTGAGCCGAGCTCGGACGGTTCTGAGCCGAGCTCGGAGGGGTCAGCGTTGACTCCCGAGAGGCTGGCGCCTGCCGGCCCTCCGGTCGGCCTTCCGGTCGGCCTCTCGGACAGGGGAAAGGCTCTGAGGCAGCGCCTTGTCGCCCGGTTAGGAACCCGCCGCAGACGTGCCCGTGCGGAGCGCCACACTCAAGGAGTCCGCCGCCACGACGGTGGTCCCGACCACCAGGGACACAGTCGAGAAGCCCCTCAGCGCCCTCGCCAGGGTGGTGCCCAGCATGGACGCCGCCGGCGACGGGGAACCTCTCGCCACCACGACTGAGGTCCTGATCACCAAGGACCCCGTCGGCATCCTTGCCCTCAGAGAAGCCCTCCCCGTGGAAGCCGTAAAGTGCACAGTACGCTTCCTGCTCCACAGTCATGGCCGTCCATAAGCTACGCACTCTCTTCAGCTCCTACACCTTGTGAAGTTCGTCGCACAGCCAGCGTGCTGCCTCCGGATACATGTCGAGTGCATCGCGGTGATATCGATACAGCCTTTTTTATTTTATGAGCAGAAGGCATGAGACGCAGTGGACAGTGACAGAAAAGGTTTGGAGGTTTAATTGCCAGACCAACTGGTCATCTGGCTTGCCCCTGCAAAGAACTGAGAATTAATTCTGACTACCTCTAGAAAGAAATGTTTGCTTTTGCAGAGATTGATTTCTTAGTTGTTGATTGAAGCAGGGATATTGTTGTCGTAAGCATTGTTTCATTTTACGAATGCTTCAAAGCGTCGTGCCTTCTGCTCCATTTTACTATCTCTTATGGCACTTCATCAAAGTTCGGTGATTGTGTTATCTCAAGACAGTGCGCAGGTAGTTTGTTTTGGAAATTGCTTTATTTCTTAAAGAAAAACTTGTAATTTCATAAATAAAAGTGTGATAACATGGACGGTATTATTTATTTCTTGGAAGTAAAACTGAGCATAGACTGGAGCCATGTAAAAATGGGCAGTCTGAAGTATATATCACAGATGTTTTGTTGAGCATTCTCGTCTTATTTGAGCACGATAGTTAAATCTCGAAAGGACACAAAAAAATTCTTCGACTAGCATACCACCATATAAACACTGGACCACTCTGAAAGAAGTATCGCAGATGTCGCTCTAAACATTCTTATTTGAGCGCAGCAATAGCAAATTCTCGAAAGATAAAAAAGTTATTTCTGACTAGAAAGGCACCGTATAAACACTGGGTCATTCTGAAGGAATATATCACATGTTTTAAGGACACTATGAAGCACACAGTCTCTAGATTGCATTTCGTCAGACATATGACAATGATACACATAAGCATAAAGGCCAAGTTCCTTGCTTAGGTAAGACAAAATAAATGTAGCTGCTATTGCAACCCATGACTAGACTGCAGGCCTCTTAAGTTCTCAATGAAAAATTTCTTGACACCTAACAGGAATGAAAGAACACTTCCTATAGTTAGTGACGGGTTAAGAATGAAGTGGAGGCTCGTCCCGCCTGTTCGCACTTCAGCAGAGCAAAGGCTGGAGGGGACCTTGCTTCCTCTCCACTGTTCGCTCTGCTAAAGTGCAAAGAGGTGGGAGAAGCTTCCACTTCACTGTTAACGTGTCGCTGTTCGTCAAACACAAGACATGGCTTGCTTGAGCAGAAATCCATCTGTTGCCCAGCCAATATTTTCTACTTGCTTCACA
This sequence comes from Ixodes persulcatus, assembly GCA_013358835.2. Classification (NCBI taxonomy): domain Eukaryota; kingdom Metazoa; phylum Arthropoda; class Arachnida; order Ixodida; family Ixodidae; genus Ixodes; species Ixodes persulcatus. The sequence goes on from JABSTQ010004045.1 coordinate 168,602, forward strand.
GGTCTTAGCCAAGGAAAAGTGACAAACCCAGCTCTTGGCAATTGCTGTAATCTGACTATTGCACCAATCTCAAAGGCAGCAAACTTAAACAGCCGGCTTGGCATGTGTAAGAAATAAATAAGTAAATAAAATGCAGCAAAATTAAACAGCCGGCTTGGCATGTGTAAATAAATAAGTAAATAAAAAGAAACTACATGAAACGGCCAGCTTGGCGTGTAAATAAATAGGTAAATAAATTTAAAGCTCGGTGTCGGGAGGGGTGGGGGCTGTGGCCAGGGCTGCGGCCAGCGCTGCGGCCAGGGCTGCGGCCGGAGGAGCGGGGTGGGCCGGGGCCGGGGCTGCAGGGTTCAGCGCTGCAGCCAGGGCTGCGGCCAGGGCTGCGGAAAGGGCTGCGGCCGGAGGAGCGGGGTGGGCCGGGGCTGCGGGGTGGGCCGGGGCTGCGGTGTGGGCCGGGGCTTCGGTGTGGGCCGGGGCTGCGGTGTGGGCCGGGGCTGCGGGTTGCTCCAGCGCCCTGCTGGCCAGCAGGAGGAGCAGCTGGACCAGGGTGCTGTAGGTGTTTTCGTGCCCCGAGGCCGTCCTGTCCAGGTTACTGGAGATCCGTTCCAGGACCTCCAGGAGCTGAAATGGCAAATGAGTTTCATTAACATTGGGCAGCATATTTCCATACACCCACAGTATGCCAGACCTTGCTCATGCCACAACTCTGTTTCATTCTGCACCATTGTGGACATGCACTGCTTTCTGTGGCCTCGTGGCAGCACCTTGGTCTGAAACTTGTTAATTGTAAGTGCGCGTAAGGTTTAGTTTGAGCCTGTACCCGGCCTCGGAACTCCCTCTCCTCAGCACCCTGGTCCATGTTCTGCTGCAGCAGCAGGGCCTGCTGCTCCACGGCCTGGATGGCAGCCGCGTCGTGCCGCTCCTGCCGAGACTGCCGGGGGGGGGGGGCGGGGGGGGGGGGGGCGCGAGGCACGGTGGGCCGCACCCACGGCCCCTGGCGTGGCATTGTGTCTGCCAGGAAACCGAGTATAGGTGATGATGGTGCTCATACCTGCACCACTGATGATAGGTCCCGCTTGCCCTAGCAAGAGAGCTTACCTCGTGAGGTGGAGGGCACCGGCTCGGCTGCCATCTGGAGCCTGCTGCTGCTTGACCTCTCCTGGAAGGGGAATTTATACCAACTCGTAAGAACACACAGCCTTGTCTCTGCTTCCCATGTGTTGACCAAAGATTTTGATGAGCATGCATTCTACTCGGGGGAGAACATTTTGAGAATGCCACCTTAGAGGCATTCTCACTTTGTTCTTTTGCCAACATTTCCAATGAGTACCAAGATATATGTCTAGTGCTAGCATATCATCTTCCCAAATTTACAAGCAAGATACCACAGGGATTTCTGGCAACAGCCAGGGGCCTAGGTGTCAAAAGTGACACATGTCCCTGTT
>JABSTQ010004046.1:0-31430 GCA_013358835.2 Ixodes persulcatus
AACACACAAATACACACATACATACACATACATACATATATACATACACATATACACACGCACACATATACATATATATGTGTGTGTCCTGTCTTTATGCTTCGTACATTGCGCGAAGTTCACTATATCTGCAAGTGTACAGATCAAAATGAACGTGGTGATAGTTGTTTAAAAGGGATGGTAGAAGATAACGGAGACATTCTTTTCCGGAGTTCAGTTGAGTTGTAGGGACTACCCAGCTCTCTTTGTGTCTTGTAGAGTAACTAGAGGTTTTTATTTGCAGTCGGGAAAGACTGCGTATATTACTTATATTTCTTTGTGTTTCTAATTTATAGCGAGCACTCAAACGATATCTGTATAGGTTGTGCGCCCTGACAACGCGAGAACGACGAAAGAAAATTGAACTCGGTGTTCCATAAGGGGCGTTATAGATGTGGCGAACATGTTTCTTTTGTAATAAATAAATACGCTGCAGGTTTGAAGATGTAGTTGTCCCCCACACTAGTTGACAATAGTTTAAGTGTGAGTAAAACAGTGAATTATAAAGAAGCAACTTAATTTGTGCGGGAAGGAGGCATCGGATGCGTCCAATTATGCCAGTAATTTGCGCTATTTTTGTTAGCAAGTAGTTTACATGAGCGTCCCATAGCATGTCGGCGGAAAATATGACACCGAGACACCCGAAATTATCGACCTCTTCTGTACGACGTGAATTAAGGAAGATTTCTGGATGTGTAGGAAAGGGCTTGTTTTTGGGTCTGAATATAACCGCCTTTGTTTTTCTTTCATTTACTTGCATTGCAATAGCTGCCGATCAGTTCTCGAGTGTTTTCATTGTATTATTACATCGATCTATAAGTTCGTGAATGTCATGGCAAGAGAAAAATATGCTAGTGTCATCCGCATATACTATAAATTTGGCTGTGTGGCTAATATTTAGATAATCGTTAAGATAAACGTCGAAGAGTAGTGGCCCTAATGTGCTGCCCTGTGGCACACCACAAAGCACTGGTTGCGCCTTTGAGCGCATATTGTTAATCTGGACAACCTGTTTTCGATTAGATAAATAAGATTTTAGAAGCAATAAAACCCGTCCTCGGATACCGTAGCAGTTAAGTTTTTCAAGCAAAATGTCGTGTTTTACTAAGTCAAAAGCCTTTGAAAATCCACAAATACACCAAGAACGACGGCTTTGTTTTCAAATTGTGTGAGTATATATTCTTTTTGTTCAAGTAATGCTAGTTCACTTGATTTGTTTTTACAAAAGCCGAATTGGTGTGGCGTCAACGAGTTATACTTATCAATAAATCCCGAAAGTCTCGAGTGCAAAAGTTTTTCAAATACCTTTGAAAAAACTGGCAGGATGGAAATTGGCCTATAATTTCCCAGATCATTTCTATCTCCCTTTTTGTAAAGTACTGCAATCTTTGCTTTTTGTATTCTTGATGGGAAGACGGCTGTCTCTAAACAGGTGTTAAATATATCAGTGAGTATAGGCGCGATTATATCAGCTACATGCTTTATAGGCCGTATCCGGAGACCACAGCTACTGCTAATATTTAGACTTTTGATTACTGATATCACCTCAGGCGCGGTGACCGGTTGTAGAAACACTGATTTGTCCTTTCGAATGCTCACATATTCGAGAGCAGCCGACGAGTTACCACGTGTCGTCAGGTTGGCGAAGAAATAATTAAAAGCGTCAGCTAATTCGGCTCGAGACAATTCCCTTCCATTCACTCGTAGTTTCGAGACAGGAGCATGTGGATAACCACGATGTAATAGTTCGTTTAGTCTGGACCATAACACGTCATGGCGATTGTTTTTATCGCTTAAAGCAGAGGAGTGGTATTCTGTCCGCGCAGATCGCAGCCCCTGTTGAACTCTGCTTCGAGGGGGTATTGTGTTGTGTCTACAAGCTGATCCTGACGGCTAGTAGACGAGGACGAGGAAGAAGAGGGATACGAACGGAGCACGAGATGGAGCAGCTGGTTTTTCCGTCCTGTCTTACATAGGCGCTCGTATTAAAGACACAACAACGGATGAAAGGAGAGCCACGTGACTGACGACCCGCTGCGTCGAGACGCCGAAACACACTTCTCCCGAGGGAAGAAGTGTGTTTCGGGTCCTCGCCGCTACAAAAGCTGTGCGCTGACGCCCAGGTTCCCCGAGAAATGGCTCTTTGATGCTCTGTGCTACTAGATCCTGGCGCTCCAAATTTGCGACCGCGCACTCTATGGTTCCGTCGTCGAACTGCAAGGCTTTGTGAGTATAGAATAGGCTATGGTGGAACTCAGCTCACTGTTGCATCTTCTGCTACGCTGAGCGACACAGCGCGAAGACTACATCGGCGCTTCTTCATTTTTAGCAGCAAGGGTGATGGCCAACATCGAATTATACCAACTAAGTTGGTGCCTCGGGTGAGTCCATATACCACAGCACAAACTGTATTCATAACGAATTTTCAAACAGCCTTGAAAAAAAAAATGCAACGGAAATCTCATCTTTGTTTCGTGCTTGGTGTGTCCCCGTCTGCATCAGGATTGACCAGCGTCGTAGTGTAAGTGCCTTCAAACAAACACGCGCTTTTGCTTGAGTGGTGACATCTCAGCCATTTTTCCGCCCAATCGTTTTCTTTTTGTCTTTTGAAGTGCGCGCAATCGGGTGTGACTCAGCTCGAGCGCGTAGCCTTGGCTAAGATTTGGCGCTATTTCACCGCACAAGTCACGACTGAGTGCACCATCGCGTTACGCGCTGGCCCTCTCGCTGGAACAAGGGGTGTCTTCACCCTGGGACAGACAGACATGTAGTCACCCTATCGTAGTGCAGCCTACAGCGTCGGAAGGGCCTGTGCATGGAGGCTTCGCCCCCGGCGACGCGTGCCGCCAGTGTCCGGCGGGAATTGGCGCGTTGACTCTTTTTTGTTTTCCCTTTCTATTTTTCCGGGGAGGCCGAGGGCGGCAGCAGGGTGCCAGCGGCAGATAATCTGGTTCCGGCGTGGTCGCCGGCGGCTGTGTTATGCCTCCCCCGCGGATCGATGCGGCTCGGCAGGGACCGGCATCTGTCTCCCCGAATCAATAAGCCGGGGGAAGGGGAAGGCACGAAGCCAGTCGGGGAGGGGAAGAGGGGCCGACACCAGGCGCACTACTCCGCTCCGCTCGGGTGGGTGGCCCGCGCACGTGGACCGGAGCTGGCCGCCGGAATGCTCGGGGGTTTCCTCAGCTCGCCAAAATGTTTCGCTGGTGCCTGCCTTTTCTGGTTGCCTCGCCGTGACGTCACGAGTTGTAACCCCGACTGCTCATCATCAGTTGCGAACTACGAGCTTGGTGGCGTGTGGAATGAGAGCATGGGTGCTCGTATAGTCATCGCACTCTCGAATGAACACCGTCAAAGTTCACACTCTGACGTTACTCATATTTCCGACGATGAAAGCAAAATTAACCCGAATAAAAAAAAAATTGGGTTGTGTGTATGTTTATACAGCCTAGAACTTGGTCTGCCTCAACGGGGCGACGAGTCTCCCAGCTGTAGATGAGCAATTTAGCCAAGTGCAGTACAACCTTAACCCGAATGAAGGCGTCATTGTAAGCGTTTGGCCAATCACGAATGCCGACCGCAGCGACGCGATGGGTCACCACGTACGTCACCATTTAATACTCTATTTTATAAATGTCTACAGTGCAGACGAAGGAGTGGGCCATACTCAACAGAATGCCTCGTTTGTACGAGAACTAGCGCATAGAAGGCACTATCCAAAGTCACGCGCTCGCGCCCGTGCCTTTGTCAACATTGCAGATGTTTATGAGATGAAGTATAGACGTTTCCACTGTTTACAAAAATCACAGTCCCCACGTGTTAAATCACAGTCCAGAACGCGCACGTTCGTCGCTTCGGAAAGCGAGCAAATCACGCGCCATACGCACGAACACTGAAAATGGAACCTGCCAAGTGTCCTTTTTTGGAAAGGTCTATACAGACGTTTGCAAGCATGGCGTCTCGGCTGGTGCCCCATCCGTGCAAGCACGTGCAGCATGCACGTGAAGATGGCTTTGGCAGGCCTGGAATTCCACGTGCTTGCTCACACGAGGAAGAGCATGGCGGCCGCCAGATGCCCTGTTTGCAATCGTCTATAAGGAGAGACTGTCACCATCACCGTTGTGTTGGTTGTATTCGCCTCGAGACTCAGATTTAATTGACCGATCTCACTAAGCGTTCCACGCATGCGTGACGCCACCACAACTGTAGTTCACAGGGGACAGGCGCCAGAGCACGAGATGTCTCGTGCACTCTCGTGCAGAGCTCCAGCGGGGTTGTCGCGAGTGCATGCAGAAAGACTACCGTTCTCGTGATCCATGCCGGACGGCGCAATCAAACGAACTGCTGAGATCGGTTCATTTAGGGAAACCTGCTCTAGTTTACCCAGGGTTCTCTATGAGGCACGTGGTGATTCCCTCTGTCCACAATGCGGGAGGAGACAAAGCATCCACACTAACGGCGCAAAGCACAGGCAAGGGTACAGCGGCTCTGGGGTACAGAGGATGAGCTCGTAGCAGTTCATTCCAGTGCGCGAGCGCTGCATTAGCGCCTCCATGGCTTTAGCCTCGCGTGCACGCAAGGCCACTTGAAGCAAAATGAATGCGATCCATGGATAGCATTCATTTTGCTTCAAGTAAGTGTAAAACAAAGCGTAGTTCTGCCTTTCACCGCATGAGCTGTGCCCATCGAATCTCGAGGCGACCGGGCTGAGAGCTGTGAACGTTACCCTCGATGAGAAATATGGTTCGGGTTACATCAACTGGAGCTGAAACGTAATGAAGGTACAAAGATGGTTGAATATGAAAGTACATGTCTAGTCATGGTTTCAACTATTCCAATTTCATGGTAACTTAGAAAGCATAATGGAAGTAACATAACACTTTAGTGAGTCACTTCGCTTTCCCGACCCCCTTTTCATCTTCCTTTCTTTTTGATTTTAAAAAATTATCTAAATTTCCATTAAAAAAAAAAAAGGGCGGGGGGCAGTCAGTGTTGAGGGGGCTGTCGCGAGGAGGAAAGACGTTCAGACGAGAGTGCTACCTGACTCTTTTTTTCCTTTGTTTTTGCAAAGAAGAACCGATAGAGAGCAGAACAGAAGGAGGGGGGAGAGGAGGTCCCAGCAAAATGGAAGATTTCGGGGGGGGGGGGGGGGGGCCCGGGCCCCATGAGCCTCCCCCCTGGATGCGTGCCTGGTACAGGGTGTCACAAAAGAAAATTCGCACGTTTTTTTCCGCAAAAATAAACTAGCCATCGCCGAACACTCATTTCCCGCCCAAAGGTAGCGCTAGAGATCACAACCAGATGCCAAAATTTTAGCCCGATCTGATACCTTATTCAAAATTTATAAGTGATTTTCTGAAAATTTCAATGAGAAAATGGCGGCCGACGGAGTTTTCGAATACATGGGGCTCTATGGCACGAGAAACCGAGAACGGGCAAAAACGGGCTCCATTTTTCCGTTGAAATTTTCAGAAAGTCACTTATAACTTTTGAATAAGGTATCGGATCGGGCTGAAACTTTGGCATCTGGTTGTGACCTGTAGCGCTACCTTTGGACGGAGAATGAGCGTTCGGCGATGGCTAGCTTATTTTTGCGGTAAAAAAAATAAGCCCTGTAAATTTTTTTTTTTTTTTTTTTGTGACACCCTGTAGATAGGATAGAACTCAGTTGGTCTTGAATTAGATCAAAACAGTGCACATCCAGCCTAACGGCGAGGCCGACCGTCTTGGAGAAAGCAGGGAGATAGTGATCATCCGTTCCACGACGGATGGAGCGGCTCCAATTTCACTGACACCTCTAATATGTGTACTTTCTCTCAAGAAGAGATTTTTGTCAGTGCAGCCTACAGCGTTTTGTATGACCTATGAGCAGTGTGACCCCCGCCCAACAATGTCTGAAGCTCAGCCCATACTCTATGCTTTGCCGACTCCAGCGCATGACCGTGATGAACACTCACGGTATAGGGAGTATTCACTGGCGGCCATAGCTGTGTGCTCGGCTGCGGAGCGCGTGCTGACGGCGAGCTTCCACAGTTTTTTCGCCACGTGCATTCCGCACCACCAAGATTGCCGGTCTTGGCAGCCTATTAATGCGAGCTCGTTCTGAGCATGCGCTCTAAACAGTGACCTCAAATATGGCGGCCAGTGAATACCTCCTATAGAATTAGCGACAGATCACGTGACCGCTTGTTCTAATTGCGAGTTAAGGAGGGGAAAATGTTTTTTTTTTTTCGACAGAGCGTTTTTTTTTTATGCGTCTGCCATTGCGTGGCGAGGAGAACTTCTGGGTGTTTTTGAAAGTTATCAACGTCAGGGATTAGGTCTTAATAATATATACTAAAAAAAAAGTGTTGCACGACTAGTTTGAAATGTACGCATCATTGAGGCACCCAAATATGCTTTCGTTCTTGCTGAACTGCCTCAGGAAATTGTCCCCAAGAATAGGAACATTGAGATACCTAAATGTGACTCATCAATCCGACGTTACATAGAACAACTGTGTCCGGCAGGTATAGACCTTTCCAAAAACGAGCTTGTGGCCGGTGCCATTTTGAGCGTTCGTGCGTATGGCGCGTGCTTTGCTCGCTTTCCGAAGCGACGAACACGCACGTGCTGGGCTGTGAAGGTCGCACGCTGGACTGTGATTTTGTAAACATTGGAAAGGTCTATACGTGAACCACAGGATCGTCGTTCTCAACTTCTTCCTCAAGCTTCGACTACCTATGTATTTTGTTTAAACCTCACAGTTTTTGGGGTGCAAAATATAAACAATGGAAAATTACTGTTAACAAGAAACACGTATATAATTCTTGAATTTACACCCCCAAACGGAGCAGGGAGTCCCTCATGAATAAAAAGTATTATCTGGAGGGGGGGGGGGAGGAGGAAGGAAGGGGGGGGGGGTGTAGCTTTAAAACCATACTGTATTGTCAAAAAACTCTCTGCCCCGCATCATAGGCACAGACCAGAAAGCGTGTTTTCGTGGTACCAGACGCTCGCGCAGTTCTTCACGACGCTGCACCGAGCGAGATTAATTTGTGTCTCTAAAATACATGGCTTGCACCGAGCGCGAACCTTCTGCAGCGTGCATATTTGCACCACCAAATTCGATATCTCAGCAAGAACAAATCCCGATGACCACCAGCATATTGGCGATGTGAGCGACCAAACGCGCCGCTGTGATCGGACTTCCAGGATTCGCCTTTCTATGACGTCTTGAGTAGGAAGAGTTCTGCTCTCATCCACGCAAGTAGAGCAAAGACAGACTCTCAACTCTGACAGCGTTGCTTTAGGAATGGGACGACTAAGCTTCCACCACGCTTTTTTTACGCACCATCGCACGTGTCGCTCGCTTCCAATAATCTTGGTCCTGACCTCAGGGATAGGAACCGTAAGGGGGCGCCACCCAAACATCTGGTCGCAAAAAGGGCGTCACGTTGAGACCGCGTTAAACGGTTTAGTTTTCTGGTTAAATGTGATCTTCGCAACACTAGCAAAAGTAAATGCCGAAATTGTGTTTTGCAGTATATAGAGCAATCTCGCGATGATACACGGCAGCCTAATAAAATGTTCAAACACATAGCTGATACAGCACAGAGATGTGAAGTGAGGGCGCGAAGCAAGTGAACGTAAAACCGAATATTTACATTAGCCTCCCGAGGAAGTATTACGCGAAGTTTCGAGTGCTTGCAAGTTATTTGATTTATCATCTCGATGTATTTCGTTTTGCAGTAAGGCATCGTGTGTTGGACTCATTTGAAGAATACCATTTATTATCTTTCTCTATATGCACATCTCGTATGTTTGCCTTCAGATCTATCATGTGAGTACAAAGTCCCTTTTGGCATACCCGCTACCCGGTGTTTCACACAGACGGATTTCCGAGTATCGTACTGCTGTGTCCGCTTTAAGCGGTTATGTGACCTATATACAGTCAAATGTGTCGGTGATAATAAAAATATATTTATGTACCGACTAAAGATTTTAAAACAAAAATAAAGAGCCAATTACCCTAAAGTTATATATCATAATAAAATGCAACCCCAAATTATCTGAAATATGCTCAGCAAATATTTTCCTATGTATTTATCCTCGATAGCCGCGAATAAGTGATGTGGGAGGGCCTTAAAAGGGGCGGTGCAACGATATTCAATTTGAATGTTTTTATTTTTACACAAGCTTACTGGCACTAGTGGGACTCAAGGATACTCGCACGCAACGCCACTGACCAAGAAACTCTTTTCTTGCGCTGTAATTTCGAGGACAAAACCGAGTGTTTTCATTCAATCTCTCCTTCGCAAAACCTGATGACGTAGCTGGGCGGTAGCAGTACCGCCCAGTGACGATATTTGAATGCGGCCCATAGATTGGACCCGAGCATGGTGTGGACACTCGATTTGGGCTCGTGATAATCGATAGCTCGAGAAGCATTCGGGTAGTGGCCCGTGTCCAATCGCTGCAATGACGACAACAGCCGAACCATAACAATGTCTCGAACTCAGCGCGTGTCCTGTGCCTTGCCAACCCCAGCGCGTGGCTATGATCAACATTGGCGGCATATAATCGGCTCCAGATCGCGTTGCCGCTTGTTCTGGCTGCGAGTTGAGGGGGTGAACTCTGCTCGTTTTTCTTTATTTTTTTCTGCGACTTCGATTGCGTGTGGTGAAAAACGAACGGGTATTTCACAGGGCATTAACGTCAGGGTTCCGTTCCAAGCGGTATTTGCGCAAAATACAAAAATCGTTGCATCGCCCCTTTAAACAAATTTCTGGTTTTGAAGTTGATTTAAATAACTATGTGCTCCTGACACGACACACATTTAACTTTTCAAACATAGTATTGCTTATTTTATGTGATGAACAACAATTCTATGTGTCTGTGGGCTGGACAAAAACAAAGTACACAAGGGCGCGTGACGGAACTATCAGGATTATGCTCGCAGACCGCCAGAAAGTGACCCATAGCTGTTATGTCGAGTAGAGCACGAGATACTACTTCGTTCTATTTAACAAAAATCATCAATTAGCAAAAGTGGCGCATATTTGTAAATTGAGTTGACCGGCATCTTGTCAAGAAGAACCTCAACAGTCAGGCTATGCCAGTTCATCCCGTAAAAGAAAATGTTTCACTGGGTAGGCGCTATTTTAGGCCAGATTCCATCTGAGTCTGAAGATGCGTATATGTTAGTGAACAATTCTGATCAGTCTTTTCTGGATGATTCTTCGCCTGCATCACGGTGCTGAGTGTAAACATTGTCGATTAGGAAAACAAGCGATGTGATCGCCACTCGGTGTTTTTATAAGAGGTAGACTGAAAGGTCTTGTTCTTTAACTTTCGTGACATTTTGAAAATATTATTGCGTTCAGCTCAGTTGCGTCGTCATCATATACGTATATTGTGAAACGTATTTCGTAAACTATATATTACGATATATATATGGCGACGAAGTACCCACCGCATAATTTCATGCACTGCTGTTAATTCCTTATTTCAATAGCACAACTACGATTCAACTTTTAAGACTGCGAAACAAGGTTGCACCGGTCACGGGCACTTTAGGCGACCTACCACACCTAGTGGCAACCTTTCGATTCAGGTAAAATATATGCGACTGAGGCAGACTTGTACACGTTACTGAAAAAAGTAACCGATTACAATTACAATTACTTCACTCTAAAAAATAACCGATTACAATTACAGCCTCAAAAAAGTAACCGAGAAATTACTCTAAAGTAATCGATTACTTCACACGTTACTTTTTATTGAACTTTTTTTTATTACGGTAGCATAATTCTTGGGGTCTCGCGCTCAGTTGTTAAAAAAAAAAAAAAGAAAGCCTTGACCGTTTTTGCCTAGAGCTGAGTGAGTGACGACGACGCACCCAATCCGTCTCGTGAAAAGTAATAATAAAAAGAGCGCTGTTGAAATATATTACTCGCAGGAGGCTGGATAAAATCATTTTACATACCCAAATGTAGTCTCCGGTGTACCAAAAAAAAACAATTTACCCAGGAAACGAAACATAGTGAAGTAAAAGTGGAATTGTAATGCGTAATTTTGTGATCGATTACAGCAAAAAAAGTAATTCAATTACAAGGATCGTTACTCCTTAAAGAAAGTAATGGAATTGTTACAAAATTACAGCAAAATGTAATCGATTACAAGTAATTCGTTACTTGTAACGCGTTACGTACAAGTCTGGACTGAGGTAAACAAATGGATGTTGGGTCATATAAACACGACGTTTTGTATGTTAATTTAGATTTTCCTTTACCGTTTCGTCGAACTTAAATAACGCAATTATTTTTGGTACCTGAAAATAAAAGTATTGTACGAACGATCAAAAACATTAGAGCATAAACTAGTGACCCGTTTCACGTCGGAAATAGTACCTATAGTTAAAACAACGCGGAAAATATATTATCAATGGCGGTTCGAACTGGTTTGAACCGCCATTGATAATATATTTTCCGCGTTGTCTCGAACCGTTATTTTTGTTCCCAGGTACTGAAGCGGAACTGAACCGAAAGCCGCGAGCCCGAACCCAAATCGAAGGGATGAAAATTTCGGTTCGACACTCTGCTTCTGGAGAATGGAACAAAAACATATGCCTCGCCTATTGAACGACAAAACAGGCCAGTACGGCCGCACAAATCATTCTAAACTAAATATGTCAGATTGCCATTTTTGCCGATGGAAGCAAGGACCGTCTGCGCCTCTGAACGCGATGCGGAAAGCCAGGGTCAGTCTTTGGAGGGGACAGCTAAACATTATGGTCTAATAGACGTGGGCTACAGTTTGTATCCCAGTGTCAAAGGCGCACCAGGACAGAAAGTACGAAGCGGGAGGGCGGCTTTCCTCGGAAAAAGGACGTCGTGGGGTGAGACCTGGACAAGGGGGCGGGGCTCGGATCAAGATTGGAGGGCGCTGCGCTGCCTTCCTTCCTCTGGCCATCCGCGTAATTTTATAAGCCTTTAAGAGTGCAGCTTTGATGCGCACCTTTTTTTTTTTTCTTTCACAGAAGTTCGAGAGAACACTGACTTCAAACTTAGTTGTCGTCAGCAAAATAAACAAGCGAACAACAACGAGAAAGAAAACAAGTGCGGAACAACCCGGGTGCACGGTTCGATGGTACTGTGAAAAAGTTCTGGAAATTTACAAAAAAAAAAATGGAAACCCTGAAAACACCGAAGCAAGTCAGAAACAGAATTCCAAACCCCCCGTCCAAAAGAAGAAGAAAAATAAAGAAAGAAAAAGGAAGCTCCCAGCTCCCGCTCGGACTGCACACTTTCCCGAAAGAGGAGAGAACAAAAAAAGGAGGATTGATAGCGACCGAGAGAAAGAGGCAGAGCACGTCCATTCCGCAGAAAGAACGCGTCGGGGAAAACAAAAGCGCCAGCGGGAAGAAGAAAAGAGAAATTGGGGAAAGGCGCTGCCATCTTTCTCAGACCCGCAGCTGCCGCCTCTGCTGTGTGTGTAGCTTGGGCCGGCAGAGGGGGCCTCTCTTTCGACCTCGGAGAAATCCGAGGAAGGAAGCTGGGAGGTTTTTGTTTTCTCCGGGGAGAAGCTCTCCCGCTTCCTTCCGGCGTTTATTTGGCCTCCCTCTTTTCCCCTTTATCCTCTCGGCCGGGAGGCGGCAGAGGGAGCCGCCCTCTCCCCCGCCGAGGGAGACAGACCGAAGGAGAGAAAGAGCCTTTTCTCTCGTTTCGCGGCTTTCGATGGTGGGCGAAAACTCTGGAAAAACTTCTCCCGACCCTGGATCTGGCGGCAGCGGCGCCAGCCACGGATCCTGAAACCCTCCCCGCCTGGCCCCTTTTCCCGGCGCACGACTGGCGACATCCAATGCAGCGATATTAAAGGGCCTCGCTAATGAGATTTTTTTTTTATGGGAAAAGGCGGGGGGGGGGGGGGGGGGGGATGGCAGCAGTGGTCCCGCCGCCCCGACAGATGATGAGACTCCCTCGCCAAGTTTCGACGCTGGAGCTACTTTTTTGGAAAGAGCGGACCTGCTCTGGCTCAGTCATGGCGTGAGTGACACATACCCGTCCTTGTATAGGACCTGGTGCGACAGTCCAGCAATATTCTTACACGCTGAATTGTTTGGCAGCCGCAAAAGAAAAATAATAAGGATGAGGGAACGGCAGATGAAAATAGTGATATTAGCACCCTCAACGGCCATTGTTGGGACCTCGTTTCGCGGTCGCGAGATCTGTTCCGAAGCTTGGTTCGAAGAGTGGCCGCTGCCAGCGCGCGGCGCTGATATCGGATAAAGCGCCGGATGAATTTGAATTTTATGAACAAGGACCGCCAAGCTGGCGCATGCTGGAACACACCTGAGCCAAAAATGCTGGAGCGTCGGCGCCAATTATAGTTTGTCGCGGCGGTGCGGCGCCGGCACCTACGGTAGACCAATGGAAGCGTGCTCGCAAAGGGCGGCGCGTCACCGGCAGCCACGGCACAGTAATAGGAGTTTGCGCGTCTGGACGTTTGATGCGCTATGAGCCAAAAATGGCGACGCGTCGCCGGCATCTAATAGGAGCGCCGCGCCACGATCAGACGCTGGCGGTACTTGGATAAGGGCTTCAGTCCTCTGGAAACAGGACAACTGGGCTAGTTGGTGTGGGTTCATCTTGAAACAGCGAGAATGTTACATGTGGACGGTACCTGCGCTTGTATCGTCCACTTCTTTCCTCCGTCCGTGTAACATTCTCAAGACTTGACTCCTCTCTCTTATACGGGGCTGACCTCGCTTTGGCTTATCTGCCTCCAGAGCATAGAGAAGGCCATGCTACGCGTCACTAAAAAGGATCGAGGTACCCTTTTGTTCCTCGATAGAAAAGTAACGAGTACGTAACTCGTTACAGACTCTAAAAGGAATCGTGCTAGTTGACACAAAAGGCAACGTCCGATTTTTCTCGCTACTTTTTGAATTCGATCTACAAGTCGCCGATGTAACCCTGCGAAACACACATCCAATACAAAGGGAAAGGAACATTTCTGGAAGATGATCCCGACAAACCTGGCCGATTGTGCTGTTCTCAGCCATGAAGGAGGGCAACCATGCTTCCTGTCACCTCAAGTCCACACGCAGCCGACGCTGGGGGGACCAATGAAACAGCGTCAAAACCGCACCGTCATGGTGCTCCTCGTGTTTCTGGATGGGTTCTGTCATCGCTCAACCAATCCGAAACAGAAACAAAAGTCCATCCGCGCTATTAACGCTGTTGATTGGTCCCATTGCATTAGCTCGTATAGCGTAAGCTGCGTCGAAACGAAGTATAGACCTTTTCTGTTTCCTGTCGTTCTCAGTCACGTGGGTTCCATATCTGGTATGCGGGGCGAAAAAATAATAAAACGTTCGAACCTGAAATATGCGAGAAAATATAGCTGAGGCAAATCAGGAATGTGTGACAATCACGCATTTTTCGTAAACACCTTCTAGCTTCGGGGAGAGATCAAAAAGATGTTTTACCGCATACCAAAAGTGACGATATTCAAGATGGCTGCGCGCTTGTGGAAAAGGTGTATAGTAGGAACAGTCGGATAGAGCGGAGGTGTTGGGCCAAAGCCACTGCCATCGCACCTCCCTTCGGGGATGCCGTTCCCCGTGGGTCCTTTTTTGCTGCTCGATCAAAACGCAATCAAACAAGTTACTCGATCATCTTTGCCTCCAAAAGGTAATGACTTGAAACTAACGCGTCACTTTTTAAGCGATGTGTGCTAGGGATTTTGTGACAGACATCAGCCCGTTCAGAGCTCGGTGACGCTCTGTTTTGCTCTTGTTTCCACGCTAACCTCCCGCCTGGTCGAAAAAGGAGAAGTGATCCTGAGAAGGGCTTCTCTTGACCATAATGACATGAGCGAGCGTAACCTGACTAGGAAGACGGTAAAGGCGTACAAAATTTACAAAGACTCGAAGATTTCTTTTTTGTCAGTCAGGCGGATATTGCACTCGTCATAACCGGTCAACCTTGCTTCCTTCGAGATTGTAAGACCTACACATAAATATGATATTATTAAAGAGGACACGTGCATGCGCAGTAAAACAACCTCACAGAAAAATTTTAAAACAGTCTCGTAGGAATGCTTCCCAATTTTATATCTCGTTCTCGATAAAGGAGCTCTATTCAATTAATTATTTTTCGAGATAATCCTGGCTATCCGCGAGAGGTTGATCGCTCATCAACGAATCTGACGTGTACCGATCGCTCAAATGAACGGCGGACTCGTAAATAAACAAAATGTTACTGCGAAGAAAAATAGAATGATAATTTCGTTGTCTACACCTTCACCCCACAAAAAAAAAAAAAAAAATAACGCTATGAACGGCGCGAAGTCACGTGCTGCCCTCGCTCCGACTCTCCGACAACAGACATTTCGGTCCGCGTGAAAGGCCGTTCGTTAGGCAGGCGTCCTGCCACCAATGCCTCCGCGTTCGAGCTCCAAATTGAAAATGGCACACCCAAGAGTCCGGGCTCCCGAAAATCGTTAATTGTTTTCCGCTCGGGCGGCATTTCATTACAGGAGCACGGCAGTGCGAAAGAGATCTCGAAGAATCGACGCCCCGCGGGACAAGCGCGGCGGAGCGCACGCGGCCGTTGCGTGCGCAGCCAACCCGCGCACTGCGCCCTGCTCTCACACCCGGGCTCTGTACCGTGCATCGAGTGGCCGTGTCTGTACGGTCCGGCGGCATCGGATGCCAGTACGGTGCTTCGAACAAACACTCGAACGTGACTCCGGTTGACGGGGCGTTTACCGAGGTTTCCATTTGCATTCTTGCGGAGGTTAACTCAGATTTCGCGAGCTTCCCAAGTGCGCGGCGTGGCACAGTGAAAGGCGCTGAGTTGCTCAGCTGCCAAAAAGGTTTCGGGACGGGAAAAACAACAAAAGCAATAGAAAACAGAAGAGGCAGAGGACGCCGTGTCGCTTCGGAACGACTAGGCTAGCAGCTAAAAATTCTCGTACAAAACAAGAAAAACGGAGCACTAGCAGAGGAGAACGGGGCGACGCTTTGAAAGATACTGTGGCGCGTGCTGGAAGGCAGATAATGGACGTCAGCATTCGCTGTGTTCCTCAAAAAGCACAATAGCATACGACGCTTTGATGAAGAGGTGGAAATAGACGTATTTTTTTCAATTATTTCGGTCCTTCCGTTTTTGTCTCGGGACAGTACAACTGCAGTCCAGTCGACGTAAACACATGCAGCCATGGACGGGGGGATGCCTCGACGCTGCTGACGTCTGCATGCGCTCGTCCTATTCGCCGGCGCGCGGTTCCTGTGATGTAATTTGTTGCGATTCCGGGGATTTCCACTGCTTCTAGACTTCGAAGCATCCTACGCCTTATCCTAATGCTTAGAAGAAGACGGTCCTCAGTGCAATCTTCTTATGGCCGATTCACACGACGGACTGATCCGCGGACGGATTGATCACGTGACGACATGTCCGCGGTTCGTCCGTCTCCCAAGCGCATCCACACGAGGGACGAGCAGACGCCAGCGAGGACGGACGGAACCTGGTCGCCACCCCACAGTGCCGCGAAACTCCAACATCGCACCGTGGCACCGTTGTCCAAGAGAGAAATCGAAGTTTACTAGCGCGATAAATGCCGCTATTATGTACAGAACAAGACAAAACACCGTGATATAGGGTTCGTGCGAAGCGCCACTAGCTTTTCGAACCAAGGCACGACAGTGACACCGGCATGGTCCTGCTCGAGAAGGCTTTGGCGTAGGAGCGACGAAGTTCTGGGCTCGGGGACGGGCGTTTGGAGATGCCTTCGCGCATTCCGCGCTCGTGCACAAGATTCAAGTACAACTCAGCCACAAGAAAGCTCTTGCTCGGTGAAAGGCCGATTGGACGTGCAACAATTATCGCGGCGTGCTAGACGAGTTTTGACGATAGCTTCTTGACATGGACCCGAAGGAGCACCGGAACCTGCGTCGCGTCAGCCGAACAAAGCTTCTGCAGTTTCTTTCACGCGTAAAAACAAAGATCGCGCGACAAAAGGAACCGTGCAGCGAACGCACAAAACACAACGAAGCGCCATTTCTGTATCAACCGTCCGAAATCAAAACAAGAAAACATTGTACCGTTGCCAGACTAATCGCTTTTCATGTCAATCTCCCGGCAAAACTCCGCGAGTGAAAAGGCGCTCGACTTCATCAGTCCGCGCGTACGCGGATGAGGCGCGGATCGCAGGAATCGGTGACGTGACGGTCACGTGGTACGCGGTTTGCGGACGAAAATCGCGATTCGGTCCGTCTTGTGTATCGGCTATTAGCAGTATTCACGCCTATCCGTCGCTTTGGAAAGCGAGCGTAGCCAACACCACCCAGCATAATCGAACGCGCTAGAATTTTGACTTCATCACAGTGAAATCGAGCGAAGAAAGCACAGATTGGAAACGAGTGCTGCGTCAGAGCTCGGCTGAGACCCGTGTCCAATGAACGCATCGAAGATTGCTCGGCATGGGGCTCGGGCCCAATCGCTGAGTTGGCGCCATCCGGCTGTAATGACGTTCCTTGGAGGAAGAGCGGGCCGTTCGGAGGCCTTTAATGTTCTATACGTCGTTCTAGTGCGTCTGCTCCTCGCGCACCTCGTGCGTTTGTTTACCCGCTAAATGCACCCACGTGCGTTTGTTTTCCCCCGATCTCAACCAATTACGGCGCAAGCTTGGCTGCCACGTCACCGCGCCTTCTCTACGCGTTCTCTATGTTGCCCTTTGAATGGCTTTCCCCTCTTGACGTTTCGATGTGCCAACGACGCATTTTACAACACTTGCTCGCCGTATATGGTGTTTGCATTGCAGGCGCCATACGCACAAATTATGAAGATATCACCTGTCAGAAGTTCTTTGTTGGACGCCACGCACACACCAGTATACGATGTATGCGTGGCGTGTCGGCTGCTCCTTACTCGATGATATGGAGAGAAGCTCGCTCGGCGTGAGTCAGAATATTCCGTGATTTAGTAATATCTCTAAAACGACCATTAGAAATGCAATTACATGAGTTGCCGTTAGGGTTACTTTTTCGACGGTCCTTCGATGCTTCTCGTCTAGAGGCTGAATCATCAGAAGCGCGCTCTCGGTGTTACGGAAGGACCAATCAGATCGGGCGAGGAGCTTCCTGCGGGAGGACAAGAGCGAGCTATACTCATGCTGGCCTCAAAAACACAGCCAGCTTCGAAAGGACTTGGAGGCTCCTTCTGCGTTGCATGGGGAAGGCGCCGAGGCTGATACCTCCACGTCTACGGGGTTAGAAATGGGGCCGAGGCTAGTGAAGCACACGAGACGCCGCTGCTAGACTCTGGTCAATAAAGACGGAGAGGCATAGCAAGGTGGAAGTATGCGAACATCTTATACATCGCAATATTTTATTTCATGGGCATTACATAAAAAGGGGGAAGGGGGATGGAAGAAATTATATTGCAATAATTTGAAGCACACAAAAGTAGAAACAATAGTAATTAGAAGCGCGTCCAGTGATAGACAGCGGTGGTTCAAGGGACAGACGCGGCTAGTCTGAAGTATAACAGAGGTGTTATAGCTGCGTAAACAATGATGGCGGCTACCCTAAAATGCTGATCGTCCATCACCCGAAGTCAAGAGCCAATCTCGCGATTATGAATCCTCGGCGAATGATGAGACGGAACATCCGTTAGACTCAAAATTAAGTCGCGCTGGATACGCATGCAAACGTCAAGCTGCATTGCGTATGCCACAGCGCAGATAATTTGAGCTAAACGGGTTCCGTCTATCATGGAGTGTTCTAGATCCGAGATTGGCTCTATTTTGCTTGCGGAGATACCGCAGTTATACGTTTTGATGCAGCGCCTAATTTGAGGCTAGATAAATCTATCTGGAGGTAAACAAAGCCGTAATACCGATATGTCTTGTGCGTAAAATTGATATGAGAATATTCGAGAATTATTCTCGGTCAGATAGTAAGGATAGTCTAGTTTGTTTAGTTGTGTTACACTGACTTCGGAGTAATATGTCGAGTTAACAATCGAGCTGCACGGTTTTGGATTGCTTCAAGGTTATCCGCGAGGTAGTCTTGTAGAGGATGCCAGATGGGCGATGCATATCCTAGTTTAGGGCGGACAAAAATTATGTTCGCCAGTTTCTTACGTGACAGGATGCTGATTTCAGGTGGCGTTTTAAGTATCCGAGGGTGCGTGATGCGTCACGCACCTGGGGATATTATAGGAATATCATTGTATCTATAGGTTTTTTATCTAAAAGAGCGAGCAATATAGGTTGAACCTGCTCTACAAAAATCTGTAACAACGTATTGACAATTTTGTGCCCTAGACTATTTCGGTTCTTCAAAGATTATCTCATACTGAAAGGAGTGACACCTGTGACTGAAATCTAAAAAAAAAAAAACAAAAAAAAACGGGGGAGTTAATAACTAGAGGCTATACTAATACGCCTACAAAATAAAGAGAGAAAAGGAACAAGACAAACGAGTGCTTCGACTTGGGAAGCTGTACAGGTTCTCGAAAAAACCGAGTTAGAGGTGAATTCTAGAGTATTTCTATCCCATGAATCTGAACATCACGTTTGATTTCTTCCAAGATAACTAAACGCGAGAAAACGCAAAAAACGTTCGACCAGTCGTTACGTCATAAGGTGATCATTAGGTTGGCAAGCGCGTGTCGCTCGTGTGGGCAGCGCGTGCAAGCTTTCTAAAAAAGAGCGTGTGGCCGGTGCCATTTTGAGTGTTCGTGCGTATGGCGCGTTCTTTGCTCGCTTTCCGAAGCGACGAACACGCACGTGCTGGACTGTGAAGATCGCATGCTGGACTGTGATTTTGTAAACATTGGAAAGGTCTATACATTTGCCACACCGACACCAGACGTCACGTCTTTTCGTGACCTTTTCGAAAATAGCGAGAGTGCGCGTGCATAGCTTTAATAGGCGCTGAAAATGCGGGAGAGCGGAGATCCCAAGCACACGCGATATAAGGTCACGCACCAGGAAGGAGGGGCTTCAGCGGTACTTTGAAAATGCAGTTTGGCAGCCTCCGCGCACTATATTGAAAAATAAACTCGATATTTTTGATCCTGGAGGCCAAATGAAGACGATTTAAGCGTTTTTCCGTAAATGCGGAACCGCTTCAGTTTCCCTTTGACAGGGCTAACCTTTACTGTTTCTTTTGCTGCCCTCATTCATTGCGAGGTTCCCCCCAATTGAGTACCAACTAGCCCTACCCTATACTCAGGTGGGAAAGCAAAAAAAAGAAGAAGTCAAATCGTGATATAAATTATAATGTAAATCGTGATCAGTCAGACCAGTTTTGCACACAAAAGAAATAATCCCGAAAATATTTGTATTTACCGTTTCCTTATGATTTGAAGCCTTCTATGTGTATTTGTTTTATATTTAAATCAAATGATCACCAAGCAAGAAAAATATATAGTATAAGGCTGAAAACGAGCAAAGAGAAGTCCAGTTCTGAGCAAATTGAAGCGTCGAGCTTGACACCTTCCCCTTACTTCGTCAGCTACGTAACATGCTATTGAAACAAAATCAAAATGCAAAAAAAAAAAAATTGAAAAATATTGTTTTGTTTAGTGATGTAGCCAGGAATTACTTTTTTTTTTTTTTTTAGGGGGGAGGGGTGCGTGGGCTGAGGTGGCTGGGATGTCAATGACTTGGGGTGCGGGGGGGGGGGGGGGGGGTCTGAACAGTGGCGTAGCCAGGATTTTATTTCGGGGGGAATCCAATGACATAAATCCCCCCCATGCCGAAGCAGGGTGAGCTCGGCGGTACGGACGCTCACGCAAAGATTACTGAGGTGCTGTTAAGATAAAACAGGTAAAGCTGCATTGTCATTTTTGAAAAGGAAGCAGGCTTCATTTACAGGAATACGGGTGTGGTGGCTCACTGTTCTACTGTCTTTGTAGTTGCGGCCCACCAACTTTAAAAGCTTCCTCACAGCACACAACTCCTTCCGCTTTTCGAGGTAGCACTGCATTACCAACGCGTGAAGGCCGGACAAAACACAAGGATAGCTATAGACCAGTGTCTGCTCTGTTCCATCGGCGCCGTCATGCTTGTTTATGCTGACGCAATGACACGGTAAAAAAAGGGGGGGGGGGGGTGCTGCGCTTATTGCGAGACTCCGTTTTTTTTTTTTAGAAACCTTCGCAGATATCCCAGTACAAGAACGTCGGAAAGACATAGTCACGAAGCTCCAAGAACAGCTCCAATGCCAAGAGTGCTGTAAAGAGCACTCTTGGCTCTATACATCACTTTTATCGCTGGGGCTAGGATTAAGGGCACTGCTCTATAGGCAACCTGCAATGCTGTTTGGTTTGGCGCTATCTAGCGACTGAAGAAAGAAACATTGGGTATGCCTGGGAGTGGCAGCTGCATTGTTCAAACGTGAGCTATTACTCTGGTGGCGCCACTATAGCTTAGTGTCTGAAGCACGAAATACTGGGTAGGCCAGGAAGCCGTGATCGCATAACATGCAAGTACGGCGAAAGCTGCGGCGTCGCGGGCCAATCGGAACCTGAGTACGTATCACCGGAGTGCGCTTTTACTGCGAAGAAGTATCAGACTTTCCGCTGCGTCATGCTCCAATATGTGTTCGTTGCGCTCGTATACGTAGCGTATATCGAAGCCGTCGGCACGCACGGGGGGGGGGGGGGGGGGGGGGCTTATCGTTCACCATTTGCGAAGTTACACCGAGGCAGGGTATAACCTTGGGCTCTCACTCTACTGGCGCCGCCTGATGTCGCAAACTATTAAGCAGCAACAAAAAAAAAATCGACGTTGAAAAATCATAGAAACCGTCCTCGCAGAAACACTTGGGGCCCATATATAGACCGACACGCTGTTTACAAACAAGCCCGCGTTTGCCCACACCAGGTGTGGGCACTGCGCGTGCGCAGAAACCAGATTCGCGTGAAGGGAAGCGACTGCGCATGCGCAGTGCCGCCGACAGTGCCACCGCAGCTGCGTGACGTCAGGGCTGCGTGTTGGTCTATAGGGCGAGGGTAATTCTGAGCAATCACAAATACAAAATTTATTATATCTATTAAAGGTTTAACAAATTCGTGCTGCAGAAAAAAGATACCGAAGGAAAGAGAGTCTTATTTTTGCTATGCCACTTCATCTTGCAGTATGGTCCAAAAGCAGCAGCGTCATATTCTCGGGACGATGAGAAGTCGTCAGTCCGAACTCGTCGTTTCGTCACTCGGAGAAATGACATCACACACCACACACAAACACGCAAACCACACGCCGAACGTGGAAACGAATTTGAATACCCTTGCGCTATGCGTAGTGAGAATATGAAGGCTCTTCGGAGTTTCTGACGTTCTGTGCAACGAAAGGTTAATCTAATAACGAATCGCATCGGATGCCACCTCGACATGCACTGCAGAAAGCAAGATGGACTTCATCGCATCCATGAGCGACCATGAAGACGGGCGTTTCGATGGAGGGAAATTTCACGAAGTGAGGGTAACTTCGCCAAAATGGGGGAAATTATAGGCGTCCAATGAAAAAGGGAGAAACATGAAACGCCCATCACGTCTGCGCTACAGGCAATCGCCCTCTGTCCGGAGGCCCTATTCCCAAACGTCGATCGTCTCCTCAAGATCCTAGCGACTCTGCGCGTAACAACGGCGGAAGCTAAGCGCTCGTTCTCACCACTACGACGGTTGAAAACCTACCTGAAAGCGTCCACTTTGAATGAGCGACTGCTCGGTCTAGTGCTTTTGAATGTTCACCGCGACATTGAAGTTCAAGCGGTGGACATCCTGGATATTCTTTGCTGTGAACGCAGGCGGCTGCATCTTAATATGTAGGCGCTTTGGTTAGATGAAATGATCAAGAGAGCCTGTAAATTGCTTTCTGAAATATCTAGTCCCAGTTACTTTTTTATTCGCGCTAATTTCTAGCCAAAAGCACGTAATTCCGATCAGTACACAAGGTGTGCTTGAGCGCAGCGCCGTCCGTTGCTTAAAGCGCAAATATTTTTACAATTCATTTAATATTCCTTACATCACTGACATTGTTTTATATTATCACCACGTGTGCGTTGTATTACATTCACTTTAGTTTGATTTAACTACGTATTTCAGTAAGGATAGTTTCCTATACTTTGCCTTGAAATTGCAGTCCTTCACCCCTGAAATGTTTCGAAATATCCGTTTTCTATGTATCCGAGATCAAGTTCCGCATCCCATCAAATAAGCATGAATGAAAAAATATTGACAATTTTATTTATTCGAGCATTTTCTACCCCACAAACATTCCTCCCGAAAGCATACAAGTTGGAGATAGCCCGCGCTCCCCTTTTGCTCCGTGCTCCGTGCAAAACCGACTGCGTGAGCAGGGGAGCGAGTGGGCCCCATGCGGGCACCGGGGGGGGGGGGGGGGGGTTGAACCCCCTCCCCCCCCCCCTCCCCCCCCCCCCTGCCTACGTTACTGGGTCAGAATGCATGAGCACATTGGGTCAGCTGGATTTGGGGGGGTTGCTGAAGCCCCGTAAGGCCCCTCCTCCCCTGGCTACGCCACTGGTTCTATTGTAATTAAGTGAGAACACGAAAGAAAAATCCAATAAAGCCGTTTAACTAACTAAAGTTATGTTCTAGTATGGCGGGGATCACATGAATAAAAAGTCGTCAATTAACTGTATATCTCCACTAATTATTTTTGCCGCATTGTTATCAGTATTTGAACGAATTGCTCAATAAATTTGCCATATTGGAAAATACGTCTAGTGGCTAAGATTCACTGTTTTCCACCTATAGTGATTTGAGTCAAATTTGTCTTATTTAAATGAAATAAATCCTAAATATTGTATTTCCTTCAATATTTTTTTTCTATTCTGCTTGTAGCCTCTAGCAACTAAGGAGTGGGGTGAAGCTGTGGACCAAAACTCCGTAAAAATAAATATTTAAAGATATAAGAAAAATAGAAGTAAAGAGAGAGAGTGAGAGAGAAAGATTAAGGTAAAAATAACACATTTACGGGGTTCAGTACAGCCGGAAATATCAGGCGCAAAGTGCTGACCTGGAAATTTCTTTTCTTTAGAATCCGATGTTCGTTCACATCTGACGATCTGGATACCATTACCAAGTTGCAAATGACATCCAGCGTTTCAATGTACCGTGAGCGCGTTGGTTTGGAAAGTCATTCGGTCGCACGAGTTTTCATTCACAAACAGGCACATTGAACACAATTCCACACTCTCTGCAACTCACGTGCTTGCGACGACTGCAAGATGGTTCGGGCGAGTAAAGTATTATTTTGTTTTTATTCGTAGGCGAGAGTTTTATTTATTTTTAGATACAAAGAGAAACAAAATGTTTGCATTGCTTTCTTCTTCATCACTTGTCAAATGGTCCTACTAAAATCACTAAATTGTGAATACACAGTGGAGTGATGGTCGTAGCCTGTTCGCTGGTATACTCTGTTTCACCTTGTGTTGTACCGCAGGAAAGGCTACAAGCGCGAGCTCCTTGCTCTAGGGCACACCTCGGCGGCACAAGCTCTCGTGCACCATGGGCAGCTGCCAACGCTATGAGCTCGCGCTTCTAGCCTTCGCTGCGGTACAACATAAGGTGAAACGAAGTATAGCAAAGGGTGCCAAGGAGTACGTGCTTCATTATTTTCGCACACCTGGAGCCGCAACCTTTCTCATGCGTGCAGGCTCGTGCCTGTGCATTCGATGGAATTATGCCTGTACCATCCTTTTCGTCTTCGGTTTAGAAAACATTGCCACTGCAGTATGCCACCATTTCAGATTATTATGGCATTGGTATTGCACATTTTGCAGTCTTGGGTAAGCTACTTTTAAAAAAAGTAATTAGTTGCAGTTACAGATAGTCTGTCAGAAATGTATTTAAGTTAGAGTCAGAGTTACTTAAAATAAAGGTAATACGTTACAGTTTGAGCTACTTTGTCATATTAACTTTGTTGCTTTCAAGATACTTCCGGTTTTTTTAAGATTTAACTATAAGGACATTGATGACGACACACAATGACAATGATTTATATTTATTTAAAACTCTCAGAAAACGATTTATCTTTTTTAGATATATATTATTAGCCCCGTGCGCGACCGAAAGCGTCGCTGTGGTCGGCCTTCCACGATTGGCCCAACGCTGACTATGACGTCGGAAAGGGGATTTATCATCGACGGAAATAAGAGGAATGAAAGAACTTTCATTTTGACGGTGTTGGCAGTGTTCCTTTGAGAGCGCTATGATTTCAAGCTTCCACCATGCTAATAACAAACACCATCGAACTTGTTGTTTGCAAGGTAATGACGTCACAAGGGGGAACCACAGGAGGGCGCCACCAAAACATCTCGCCGCTAATAACCGTCGCACTACTTTGTTGAATCAAAGCGTATGCTGCTTCGATATAGGATGGATTAAATAATAAATTATTAAGTATATGTAATGCAGCAGCAACTGCTTTTCAAAGTTATCATCACTTACGAGGGGCGTTCATAAAGTTCGTATTATCGGCACAAAAAATTGAAAAAACGTAACAAAACAGGCATCAACATGAGCGCGCGTCCCTCTAGTTTCCGCACAGTATAAACATCGCATGCTATAATAGCCCGGAACGCCGCTAGGGAGTCGAAACAAAAATGTAACCGCCCGTCGGTGCCAAGCACATGCAGTGATCCGTTTTTTTTTTTTTCATTTGAAGAGAAGCAATGCCAAGGATATTCATTCCAATCTGGGAGCGTTGTTCGGCGACAACGCCCCAGTTTATGACACTTTGGTTAAGTGGCGCAGACGCTTTTAGTGTGGCCAAATAAGAGGAAAGCATTTCAAGGACGGCGACCAAGTGATTGCTGAAGTGGAGCGATTCCTGAACACTCAAAACGAGGAGTTCTATAACAATGGCCTCCGGCATGTGGTGCATCACTGGAAAAAGTGGGTAACTTTTGGTGGTGAACATGTAGAGAAAGTCTCAACTCCTACTCGAGTTTGATTGCTGAATCTCTATTCCTTCGAGACAATAATACGAACTTTATGAACGCCGCTCGTAACTTTACCCTTTTGATGCACATCCCTTTCCTTGCTAAAGGGGTATTCACACGAGGGAGAAATCCCGGGGATTTCTCCCCGGCACGCGCATCCCACGAAGAAAACGTCAGGCTTTGCGATGTGCAAAAGCCTCGCGTTTTCATCTCGTGAGGCGCGCGTGCCGGGGAGAAATCCCCGGGATTTCTCCCTCGTGTGAATACCCCGAGGCGCTCAACGGGTGCGCTGGACGGCAGTGCAGTATTCAGGCATAAAAAAAAAGAATTCTTAATGGTGAAAAAAAATGAAAGCCGTTTACAACTCCCTGTAACGCCGAATTAGAGCGCAGCTCTTGAGGAGGAGGGGAAGGCACGGGGGGAGAGGTCACGTGACTTCGGGGGGGGGGGTCACGTGACCTCGAGGGGGGGGGGCGGACAAAAATTTCCGCTAAACTTAGCGGGGAAAATTTTCCGCTAGATTTAGCGGGGAAAATTTCCCGCTAAATTTAGCGGGGAATATTTCCCCGCTAAATTTAGCGGAAAAATTTTTCCGCTAAATCTAGCGGAAAATTTCCCCCGCTAAATCTAGCGGAAAATTTTCCCCGCTAAATTTAGCGGAACATTTTCCCCGCTAAATCTAGCGGGGAAAATTTTCCGCTAGATTTAGCGGGGAAAATTTCCCGCTAAATTTAGCGGGGAAAATTTCCCGCTAAATTTAGCGGGGAAATTTCCCGCTAGATTTAGCGGGAAAATTTTTCCGCTAAATTTAGCGGGGAAATTTACCCTTCATGCACCGCGCGGTTACGCCGACGGCGACGCCGACGCCGCTCAAGCCGGAAACGGGCGCCTAAGAGCTGCGCTCTAAAAGTCGTTGAGGCTGGAGAGCGCTGTCAAGTTTCAGTCTTCCATCGTTCCGTTACCATGTCTAGCGGTAGTGTCCAGAAATTCATCCCGTGGTGCTTGAGACGCTTGGAGGAAGATGACCTCCTGGCTGCATATACCAGTGTTTGCAGCGAGCAGTGAAGTGATCGCCACTATATTCGACTTCGTCAAAGGGCAGTTTATAGCCGGGCCACGGTAACACCTGCCATTCGTCACTCAAGAGAGCCTCTCGTTTGAGCGATAACGGTTAATTACCATCCAACTATTTTCTTTCTTTCTTGCGACGTTCTCTTTTTAACCACTTTAGTGAAAAACCCGAGACTGAGGTAATGACAGACGACGACAAGGAAGAGAAGGAGAACGACAAGGAAGAGAAGGAGACGTTCTCCTTCTCTTCCTTGTCGTCGTCTGTCATTACCTCAGTCTCGGGGTTTTCACTAAAATGTTTAATATACAACCAGCTCGGAGCACGTGGAGCGAAAGCTCGCGCTGCAGAACCCAGGGATCCTGGGTTCAATCCCCACCCCTGCCCGTTTCGATCTGGATGAGCATCGTACCGGCGTGCGGTCGTGTATCACTACTGCGTGGTGCACGTTAAAGACCCCAGGCTAGGGGTTGTACCGCACTGGCTAAATTGCTTATCTACAGTGGGTAACAATGTCGCCATGTTCTGGCAGACTAAACTCCTGCTGTATAAACAACTAACGACTAATTTGTTTTTGTTTTTTTTAATATACACCAGCTCCCTTGCGCCCTTACGTTCTGCGTGCTCTCTTTCCCTTCATCTTTCTCTTAAGAGCTCTATTCCCCTTTATCAGTTGACAAGAGAGGGAGACACCCATGAACAGACGGGTCCATTACAACAATAGAGAGGGGAGCACAAAAGTAAACTAGAGCCACTCTATATGGCAGCGTAGAGTAGCGACACGACGCAAAATTATCTAGATGCACGACGTCAGAAGCGCCGATGGTGATCTCCATTTTGGGCCTGGGAGGTTGCCATGGTAACAGTGCTGCTAGCGACGCCGGGCGGGAAATGTTTTCCAGTTGATATCCATTCGTTCATTGAAAAGTGGTAAAAGACGCTTGGCATGGCGATACAGCGCAGGCCTCTGAAGGAACGGTGCCTATTTTTTCTGTGAAGTGAGACGATTTGCAGCCCGGGGACTGTCGGTCGACGAGAGCTGCGAAGTATCGTAGGTGCACGGACAAGGCGAGTGGTTTTCCGCACCGACGGGATGGCGGCCGCTTCGTGGGACGTACGTACCGTCCTTGTACTTTCGGACTTCGCTCCTATGGAACAAAATCCGATTACGGTGGCCACGACAGGACGATTGCCTCGGGACATGACTGCTACTCGACTGCCCCCAAGCGAATGTATGCTTAGCATCATACTTCTTCAAGACCCAATCATTCATTCAAGATGAGATTATTCCACCGACTGGCGACGAGCGACGTCAGCGACGGTGTCATCCTCATTTGGGCGATGAACAGTCGACGGGGTTAAACCAAGAAGGACAGCATGGTGGTCTCAAGTGGATTGCTAACGCCATCAAAAGAGACGGACGCCGGATATGAGGTGTTTTTGCCGACATGCCAAGTGGTTGCCCGGAAGTTTACCGGCATGCAAAAACTCAATATTTTTATCTGGTGTAGCACACATATCTGTGTTAAAAGGGCCATAAAATGATTGTTTAACTTCTTCTTCCTTAGCTGTAATCCTAAATTCAAAAGCGAACTGTGAAATCACGCGGTCTTGACATGCTAGGGCACCGGTGCGATGACCCCAAGCTTGCACCGTGCTTCTTAAGCACACCCTAGAACTTGGCATTCGCAAGTGATGATAAGCTCCGTCAGGGCACTCATTGGCCACGAACGCGAATTCAAATATTCGACGACGAATTGATTGTTGACGAGCGCATACGTCCGAGTGACACAGTTTTCGTGTCCTGTGCGTAAGCTGGGGTCGGCTGATGTCATTTTGGCCTTTGTAGCCATTGCAAAGAGGATATTTAGAACCATACACACATGATGATAACATCATAGCACACTGACATAAATGAGCACAAACGTGCCCAGCTACAAAAAATAAATATTACACTCGTAAGAAACAATTATGTCCGTAACTTGTTAATTACAAAAACGAACACACCTCTGAGCATCTAAGTTTAATAGTATGTGTTGATGCATTGTTATATAGCAGGACATTTCATATACGTCATTTGAGCGAACGCCAGCTTGTAACCTGAAAAAAAAAAAAACACCAAAAAACACTGCGATCAAATGCAAGCTATTGCGACGAACGCACGTTATATCAAAATCTTCAGAACTGCCGGTTCGTAAAATCGCCGATTAGTACAAAAGGTTAAAGATCGCAGGCGCTTTTTCGCTAAACGTTACTGTATTCGGTGACCCAGGGCAGAAACAACTTCCCCTATTCGCGATGTATGTATGTATGTATTTATGTGGCGATTCCCTTTGAATCGGGCGTCTACTAAATAAACACGCCAAAAAAAAAAAAAAAGTTTGGAAAGCGGAGTGTATCCACTAGTTTCAAGAATGTACTGCCCACCAGGCCTCGAGTCTCCGCTTCGAGCACTGAACATACGTGCTCTCCTCGGTAAACGACTCCAGCCAAGCGAACGGCACCTAGCGGGAAAACACTGAACTGGCCGGAACAGGTCCCTTCGCGATTTCTGGATCGCTAGGTTGGACATTTGAGAAAAGGTACATGGAAGTGACGTAATGGAAAGGAGGAACGTATCCTAGCAACACTCACGTGGCGGCTCAGCCCACTTTGACGCCGCTACGTCATCGCAAACTTGACACCTGTCACCCGTTTGAGTGACGTTCGGAGCCAACCCCCGACGAGCGGAAGGAGCTACGCATTCCCCGAGGCGTCCCTACGCGCGGGGTACGGGGTAGGATTTACTACGACGCGGGGAGAAGTTCCTGCGTTTAGTAAACGAACGGCAACCAATCCTGTGCGTGGCTGGCCGTCGCATCTGTTCTACTACAGGTAAAAAAATTGAAAAACAATAAAAACCTGTTGGGCGTTGTTAAAACAAACCGCTTTTTTGTGTCCTTTTGCAATACATTTAAGAGTTAATCGGAGAGAAAGTTGTTCCAATGTTACAAGGAATGCGGGATGCGCGCTTCGCGCCTTCTTTTAAAGCAACATGTCGGAGCAAGCCAGAATCGCGGAGTCGATGGCTGCACATACAGAGCTCCCGTTTTGTGGTCCCGGCGCGTAATGAAGGCGCGGAAGCAAGCAGACGACCTGAACAAAGACGCCTGCTTGCCCTGTTGAACCCAAGAAACATTCGGTTGATATGACTTACCCTGAGACAGGGAAGAAACAAGATTCGTAAAAGGGACGCGCTCAACACGCAGCATATCCAAAAACAGCTGTGTGCGGAGACGTGCCTAAATTTCTTTTCCTTCCTGTCTCAGGTCAAGGTATGTCCACTTTTTACGAGCTCGCCTGCGCCTTCACCTTTTTTGAGACCTACAGTGTAGTCATAACTTGCAACAGCAACTACTTTCATCTTGTCTGGAATACCTCAGTAGCAAACTTCGCCATGTCTTTTTTGTATATGCTGTAAACGACTTAATTTTCGCGAATCGCCTACAATTCGCAAAAAATAGGTCCCGCGAACAATTCCGGTAAGATGTCAACACATTGGAACCTATATTGAGATCCCACCGCGTCGTGAAAATTAGAACCCGCGAATTATTCCAAAACTTCAGCTTTAACCTAAATCGCGAAATATTGAGCCCTCGAAAAATAGGTCGCTTACAGTATATTATTGTCTAGCTGCATTTCATCTTGTCTCGAATATGGCAGGCCTTCGTGTATATTAGTAGATATGTTACGAGATACAACCTAGAGGTAGTGTGCTGCAAAACGTGTTCAAAAAAGAGATCAATGTTTGACATAACATGTGATTTAAGAATGTCCGACTGTTTACGTTATGCTGTGCTAGTCAGTGTTCATTTTTACTTTCGAGAATGAAATATTGCAAAACCTGTTTTCATATAATTTTACTTTTTCAAGTTACGGTTTTGCATTCTAAAAATAAAGCACTTTCAAAAATAAACCAGCTGTTCAACATAACATAAACCCTGATACTCTATGTAAAAAAGGACACATACACCGAAAGGTCTGAAACACAGCTGAAATTTTTATTTTCCAAAAAGAGCTAAAAATAGGCACCATGACAAAAAGTAAGGGGGGGAGAGAAACCTGGAATGACTTGAGAGATCCTGACACAAATCCCAATACTAACATCAAGAGGCACACCTGAGTGATGTAGTCGTAATACAGAGGGTAATAACGGGATGTTTAAAACCACAGGGGATATGAAACAATACCCAAAATGGCAATATCCCTGGTTTAATCAACACCGAGAAATAGGTCGTTACAGGTCTACAAATGGTCTAAAGTATTTCTCGGCTCTTTGCAGGGGAAAGCCAGGTGACCTTTGTCGGTTTGGCAACCCGCAAGCCTTCTCTGTCATTATCCCACGCATTTCATGCCTTCTGCTCATAAAATCGAAAGGCTATCGATATCACCGCTATGCACTCAACACATATCCGGGGGCAGTACCATCCGTCTCTAAACACAGCACATGAAATACCTGTGAACAAGTCGATCATGTTCCTCGACCTCACACTGGAATTTAAAGATATAAACATATGTTGGAAGTATGAACCAAGGTCATGCAAAAGATTTCTTTTGTTTGCATCTGGACATTCCAAAACTATAAAACGCAGTGTTTCCTACATCGCTCTTGTATCGGCCTTAAAGAAATATTGTCACCAGAACAATGGGCAAAGTTTTGAAAAGCAATTTTCCTGCTTACGTGATTCTGGCTATCCGATTGGTGTCCTGGTACGCTCACCTGAAAACATTTGCACCTAACTAACACAAATCAGCTGACACAGATATGGAACAGAGAAGACAAGAACTAAGCAAAAAATTGTAGTACCGTACATTCATGGCATAACCCATACATTGAAAGGAAGTAGCTGCGAGGCAGGGCAATAATGTTGTGTGCTCTGCTCCAAACTCGGCGTATTGTATGAACAAAGGTATAAAACGCAGGCGAGCTGGTGGATGACATCCATAGCAACCCTGAGACGTAGGAACAATAAAAAAAAAAAAAACGGACAGAACAATGAAGTCTCTACCACAGCTTGAAATTTATTGAACAACCATCGCCTTATATACATGTCCCAGACCTCTTTTTACAATTCGAACGACCTCTTCGCCCACCATGCAGTGTACCCTAACAAGACAAAGTAAATTGCAACTTCAACCAGAAAAAAATGTGCGACATTTCTTACAAGACTTTGGCTTTGGCTCATGTGCCCCGTGTTACATAGAGGTTGTTTATTACATTCCCCTACCACGTGGCAAATATTCCATCGGTCAAACTGGTAGGTGACTAAATGACAGGATAAGAGAGCATGCAGCATCTGTCAAGGAAACTACAGCGGTCAT